>PVIU01008003.1:42527-87142 GCA_004026605.1 Ondatra zibethicus | reverse complement strand
CAGGAGAAGGCATGGCAGCGGGAGTGTGAAGGGAACAGGAGAAGGCATGGCAGCGGGAGTGTGAAGGGAACAGGAGAAGGCATGGCAGCGGGAATGTGAAGGAAGCAGAAGGTATGGCAGCTCCCACCATGTCTACACTTGGGAATCAGAGAGAGAGAGGAATGCTGGTGTTCACCTTGTCTCTTTTTTCCTGTCTGGTACTGCAGCTCATGCAGATGCTGTCTGTATTCAGGTGTCTTCCCACTGTTGCAGGAGGACCTGCTTCTTCGTCCTGGCCGCCCGGCTAGTTTAGCACCAAAATAACCACACAGAAACTGTATTCCCACCTCACGTAACTCAGTCTAGAAACTCCCTCCCAAGCATGCATAGATGTTTGTCCCCTGGTTGATTATAGATCTTGCCAATTTGATAGTTTTAACATCACAGTGACCTTGAGCATGAGAGGGGTTTGCCAGGTTGGGTGTGACTGAATGCATGGTGTGAGCAGTAGTGTAAATGACAAGTGTGTATAAGCATGAATCGGTGCACTCGCCTGTGTGGGTGTGGGTTGATGAGTGTGTGTTCATGGGTGTGTTGTTAGTTGAGTCTGTTGGAAACAGGCTAGGAGTTAGCATGAGCGAGTGAGATAGCATGGGAGCTGTGCCTGGACCCTGGCACAGGTGCGGGATGTTGTGTGTAGGCTCACTGGGTGCTCTCCCTGCTCTGCTGGCTTGCTTTTTCTTTTTCCATCTTTTTTGATGTGGTGTATGCGTGTTTTATATGTGTGAGTGCACGTGCCTAGGTTGTTGGTGGAAATCATCCTCTATTTCTTCTTCACCTTATTCATGGAGAGAGGGTCTCTTAGTCAAACCCAGACCTTGTCTGTATGGCTAGTCTTGCTGGGCAGCTTGCTCTGGAGAATCCCTGGTCTTCCATGTTCCATGTTCTGGAATTCCAGGTAAGCCATGCGCAGGCAGCATTTACGTAGATTCTGGGCATGTGAACTTCGGTCCCCACTTTTGAGCAGCAAGTGTTGCCACCAGTGGCCATCCCTAGACCTTCTGCTGACCCTCTTGCACCTCCCCAAATGAGGCTGAGGTGGACTTAGGGGCTAGGAGGCCCTAAAAGTACACCCACTTGTTCTTGGATCATCCTGGACTCTGCTCAGCTGGGTGCAGAATCTGCTGTCAAGGGGAGGTCTTGGCAGATACTTCCTCTGTAGGATACCCAGTTTGGGGGTATAGTGGTGTAGCCCGTGGCCATCTACTGTCTAAGGCTTGGCCAGTGAGACTGTGCATTTGGAATATAGGCTATGAGAATCCAAGTCAGGGTGGGTACAATACAAAGCCCCGGAGTAAGCAGGATGGAGAACCTGTGTAGTGTGATAGTTGCTGGTCTGTGTCCCACGCTGGTAAAATGGTGGGAGCACTGTGGTATTGAGCTCTGATGAGCAGACTCCTGGAGGGAGGGGCAGGGCTTGTTGGTACTAAGGTAGAAATCACCTAATATAAGAACAACTGCCACCCCATTAGTGGTCCTCTTGTGGTCTTGTGACCTCCAGAGCTAATGGCCACAAGTGCCTAGGGTGGCCCAGCCTAGAGTAGGGCTGGTTGCTGAGAAGAACAGCTGATCACTTCTGTCTGGCAGTGCAGAACTGGCAGTTAAGACTCCTTATAGGTCCTTCCTCATCTGTGACTCAAAAATCCCCTCCTCCCTTCCTAGCTCAGTCCCTGAGGCCCATGCCATCACCCACACAGCCAGCGAGGATAATTAGGGGAGCTGAGAGGGATACTTGCCAGGTTCCCAGGGCAGGTGACGTAGGACGGAGCTAAGCTCTGGTCTCCGTGACAGGCATGTAAACAACACGCTCTGGCTGGCTCAATGGTGTCTGTGGGATGGGTGGGTGGCGCTCCAGATTCGGCTTGGAGCTGGTGGGTAAGGATAGTGAAGTCATCTTAGGAGCCATCATCCATGTGTAGTGGATGGACGGCAGGACTGGGGCGTGGTCAGGCAGCCAGGCAGGTGATTGGCTGAGAGGCTAGTGCTGCTTGCTGCTGGCACACAGGACCTCTTTTGCTTGTATGAACTGTGGCAGGGATATCCTGGTTGGCTTGGGAAGACCAAGGCTTTGTCAATACCTTCCTGTGTTTTTAAAATTACATCGTGAGTGTGTGTGTGTGTACACATGCCACAATATACATGTTGTGGTGGTCAGAAGACAGCCTGCCAGAGTCCAGTCTCTCCTTTCACCACGTGGATCCTGGAGATTGAACTCAGGGTTTCAGGAGGAAGCCATCTCCCCAGGAAAGCTCCTGCCTGATTCTGCCACTGAAGAGCTGGGAAGAGCTAGAGGCCTTTGAGACTGGGTTCAGCCTACGAGTGGCCTTGCCTGGTGGACTCAGGATGGAATGCCTGAGCTGAGAGGAGAGGCGAGAGCCCCAGCAGCCAGGCTGTCAGGGAATGCAAACTAGGATCTCATCTGAGGGACACCTGTGTCAAGTCCCAAATATTTGCAAAGGATGCTGGGACATCTTTGTTACCTGTGAAGTCAGCGATTGACACTTACAGGAGGACTCATGGCCTTCTTCCCCTAAACACAACCGAGGCCAGGACACCATGGCTAGGGGTGGTGGGCCACTTTTCTCAAAGTTTGCAGAGACCAGCGGTTGTCTTTGCCTCAGGCTGTTCTTTTTATATTATTTTGAAAGAGTCTCATGTAACCCAGGCTGGCCTCAAATTCACTATATAGCCGAAGATGACCTTGATCTACAGATCCTTCTGCCTCGACCTCCCCACCCTAGGGTCACAGGCATGTGCATCATGTCTGGTTTATGCATGTTGGGGATTGAATTTGGGGCTTTGTGCATGCTAGAGGAGCACTCTGTTAACTGAGCCACATCCCTAGCCCCTGATATATGAACACTGCAAAGGCCAGATAGTGGGGCCATTCCACCTGTAGCTTGTTCTTGGTTCCCCTGCTTCAACTTTGGAAACCATGGGGTTGAACCAAGAGGTTACAAGGCCACCATGGAGATGGGATTGGTGTGTCTCAGTGTGCAACAGAAGTGGGACATGGCGGCCATTGCCAGGGGGTGGGGTTGTGCCTACTGCGTCTTCATTTTCCCTAACCTACAAGAGGATATGGACCCTCATGGTTGAATAATAGTCTCAGGTGACATTCACGGAGGGCTTTCTGTACTCTGCACACCATATCCATTGTCCAAGGTACTCTTTAGAGAGGGCAGCTAAACCACACTAATCCCTAGCTTGGGTTAAAGGATGTGTTAACAACTTGGGCTGGGGCTGTATTCATAGTTAAGTTGGTGGAGTGGTTGCTTAGCATGCTAGAAGCCCTAGGTTTTGGGGGACTGTAGAGATGGCTCAGTGGTTAAGAGTGCTGCCTGCTCTTCCAAAGGTCCTGAGTTCAATTCTCAGCAACCACATGGTGGCTCACAATCATCCGTAATGAGATCTGGTCCCCTCTTGAGGAAGAGACCTGGTCAGTCGTCCTTATCAACTTAGACCAACAGAACTGCCATGTATAGACTGCCCATTTATGCTTCAGCATTGCCAGGGTATAAATTTTATTTATTTATTTTTTTCATTTTTATGACTTAAACTGGATGTGGTAGTGCATGCCTGTTATCCCAGCAATCTGGATGTGGGGCAGGAGGATCAGAAGTTCAAGGTCTTCCTTGGCTACACAGCAAATTTGAGGATCCTTTCTCAAAAGGAGGTGGGGGGGGAGGAAGAAAAAAAAGCTTGCCCTAGGGCACACAGCAGATCAAAAGAGGAGCCAAAGTTAACCTGGCTCAGGCAGCCTGGGCTCCCAAGCCTGCTCCTAATCACTGTGCCTCTGTCAGGACTGGCTGCCCCAGGTCTGCTTTCTTCTTCAAATCCAGGGAGGAGGAGGAGGAGGTTGGAACTCTCTAGGCTCATCAACTCGCGCGCACGCGCGCACGTGTGTGTGTGTGTGTGTGTGTGTGTGTGTGTGTCTGTGTGTGTGTGTCTGTGTGTGTGTGCACACGCATGCTTGCTCATGCATGGTGCGTGCTCATGCATGTCTGTGTATGTGTGTCATTGGTGTTTATGTTTATGTAAATGGGAAAGAAAGCAGCTTGTTCATCCCTCTGCAGCATAGACATCACTCATGGTAAAGGAATGTGGGTTCCCTGCAGGTTGGCTCTTGGTAAGAGCAACTGGTCAGGCAACTGGCCTCTCAGTTTCCAGAAGGCATGGGTCCCTCAGCTCTTACTTGGTGGTTCTTTTTAGAGAGGGAAGTATAATGTGAATAGGTAGGAACACACACACACACACACACACACACACACACACACACACACACACATACACACACACACATGATTTTGATGCTGGGAAGTGACTCTGAATACATGTGGAGCCAAGAAGGTGTGTGCAATAGTTGACCCTAGCTTGGATGGCTCCTCTCTCCTTCCTGTTGAACACACAGTGACCTCCTCAGAAATTCTCCAGGGAAGTGCTGTGCCTGCAATGGATAAAAAGCAGGAAGGAGGAAGGAGAAGATAGAAGGGAATGAGGAAAAGACAGAGAGAGGGAGGGGAGGAGAAGGAAGGCCGGAAAAGGAACAGCAGCTTGGAGGTCCACCCGTTTGGGAGGATCCTCCCTACTTACCCATAAAACCTTGCATGCCTTTAAAAACAAGCAAATAAAAAAGGCCCAGCAGCTTGTAGAGTTAGATCTCTTTCCAGTGCCCACCTTGTGAGCGGCAAAGCCAAGTCCAGGCCCCTCATCTGCCTGGCCCCAGATGCTATACTTCCTGTCCCAGGATGAGGATACCCTTCCCTGGTCCAGGCCTCCCTTTACCCTCTCTGATTGTCCTTCTCGGGTGAGCCATTTCCCTCCATCACATCTAATACTTCCCAGGGTTTAGAAACTGAGGCCAGGAATCTACTTGGCTAGAGGAAGAAGGTCCTGTATGGGTGTGTAAAGCCCCAGGAGCCGCTGTTGTAAGATAATGCAGGCCCACGCTGTGTCAACTACATTTGATTATGTTATTGCTTGCTTAGTGTCCTTCTGTGGCTCCCTCAGATCTTCAGCCTGAGTGTGTGCCTGCGCCCCACATGCATGCAGATTCCCATAGAGACCAGAAGAGGGTGTTGGATTCCCTGGCACAGAAAGTTTAAGTCTCCTGTTGTGGGTGCTGGAAATGGAACCCAGGTCCCCTGCAAGAACAGCAAGTTCTCTTAACAACTGAGCCGTCTCTCCGGGCCCACCCCACAGGGCCTTCAGAACCCATACTGGACTTAGCTCTCTTCTCACTGCCTGGGCCCTGCCCACAGTCTCTCCTCTGGGCCATGGGTCATGTCACTAGCATCGTTACAGGTGTAGCGATCAGGGTTCAAAGGGCATCTGCCAGACATTTCTGGCTCTTGTGCCCTACACAAGAAATTGGACCCAGGATGCATGGGTAGTGGTAGAAACAGAGAGCTCTTCCAGGCAGGGAAGTGGAAGTGAAAAGTTAGAGGCTCTGTGGTGCCTGTCACTGTGGATGTGACCGTATACAGATCCCAACATGGTTCTCATCCTCTCCCCTCTGTGGTGCCCGTCACTGTGGATGTGACCATATACAGATCCCTGACATGGTTCTCGTCTTCTCCTTGCCTTGTGTACCGTACTTGCTGCCTCTTACACTTGGCCTTGGTCATGGGGAGGGCGATCTTTTCAATGCTGATTTTCTTGTGTATGTGGGCCCACATATGTGCATGTGTGTTTCAGGGACAGAGAGGGTCTTCTCTGCTATTGTTACTGGGGACATCTCTACCTTGTTTTTGTGAAAGGGTCTCTCAGTGGCACGGAACTCCTGCATTTGACCAAGCTGGTTGGCCAGCCTGCGCTGGGTATTCTCCTGTACACCTCCATGCCTGGTTGTTTTTAGAGTGGATTTTGGCTTACAGCCTCCAGGTGTCTGCTGTACCTTGGGTTGGGAATCCTGCTTCCCAGTGAGGACTGTAGGAGACAGGCCCATGACCCCTTGTCCCATCTGTGACTACTTTCCAGTGTAGAGGACTCTACCTGGAACAGAGGCTCCCGGCCTTGTTTGCAGCCACGGCATCCCCTGGGTATCTTTCTGGCACATTCCTGGTCAGGGAGCCTGTCTCCACACCTGTCTCAGAACCCAGAGCCCAGAGCCTAGTGAGGACTCCGAGCACATGATCGGCTTAAAAGAGGGCTCTTAGTTCGTCTCTGGAAGCCTTTAGAAGGCCCATCAAACAGAGGTGCGTGACTGAGTGTGCCCCAAGAATTTTCCAGGGGGGACACCAGAGAGCCCCTGCGACAGAGCCACTCATTTTTGCTGAGAAGTACAGGAAAAGGCAGGGGACCAACCATTTATAGGAGGGCGTGGAAGGCATCGGAGCCCATGATGAGCGCGAGGCAGTCTATGAGTCTTTTCTATGTAGAAAACTGAACTTTTCATATGAAAGCCACGTAAGGGCTGATTCCATCCCAGGGCCATTTACTATTCTTAAATACCGAACAGCTTCACATAAGTGACTATCACTGTAGAATTTTAGGTAGGGAGCCTGTGTTTCTGTTTTAGCCGCCGAGGTCTGCCCAGCACTTTCTGAGGTTCTGAGTAGCCAGCTAGGCAGCATTTTCCTGTGAAGGATCCATTTAGTAATTCTTAGCACTCACTGGCTTTGAGGTAGCTATTTGGGGACATTGCCTGGAAACAGTCTTAAGAGATGACTCAGTTTCAGAGAGCTGATGGTACTGTAGGTGTGGATCTTCTTCCCAGGACACCCAAGGGTTCAAGGCATCTGTGTCCCCTGACAAAGAAGTGGGCCCAGAGAGCACATGGTTAGATATAGTTTATTAAGAAAGAGAAAGCAGCCGGGTGGTGGTGGTACATGCTTTTAATCTCAGCACTCAGGAGGCAGAGGTAGGGGGATCTCTGTGAGTTTGAAGCCAGCCTGGTTTACAGAGTGAGTTCCAGGACAGGCTCCAAAGCTACAGAGAAATCCTGTCTCGAAAAACCAAGAAAGAAAGAAAGAAAGAAGGGAGGGAGGGAGGGAGGGAGGGAGGGAGGGAGGGAGGGAGGGAGAGAGCACTTTTGAGAATGGGAGCAGGCTGGTGAGCCGGGAGGGGAGTCCCAAAGGGGCAGGCCACAGATCTGTAATTGTTTACAGGTTATTTATAGCACCTCTTTCTCCCACATTTGTATAGCAAGGGTCTCACTATGTAGCCCTGGCTGGCCTGGAGCCCAGAGGTCTGCCTGCCTTTGCCCTCTGAGTTCTGGGATTTAAGGTGTGCACCACCACTGCCTGGCATTAGCAATGTCTTTTCTTGAGCATGTTCCATTTGTCTTGCGTAGCCCAGAATATGGAAGGACTTCCAGTTGTTCCTTGCCCCCATCTTCTTTCATATGTTAATCTTTTTATTATTACATATAGTGTGTGTTGTGCACGCACATGTGGCACATTTGTAGAAGTCAAAAGATAGCTTTCAGGAGTCCATTGTCTCTTTTCATCATCTGAGTTTCAGGTGTCAAACTCGGGACATCAGGCTTAGTGGCAAGTGCCTCCACCCACTGAGTCACCTCACCAGTCTTCGTATGCTAATCTTGATATAGCTTTTTTTTTTTCTCTCATTCCCTGTTTCTGCCACTATGGTGTCACTGATACCCTGACTTGTGATCCATTTATTAGATGCCACCTTGGTGCCAAGTAGTGTGGTAGTGGCTGGGACTTAAGGCCCTGGGTACGAGGAATCCAATGAAAACTTCCAGCCTGGGCAGGAGCCTGTACGTTAAGTGTTCGGAGAGGGGATATGAGCGGAGAGGGTGTGAGGGCAGAGGATAGACAGGCAGGCTGGAGATTTCATGCTTTGCTCTGCCTCTGTAATTCTTTGCTGGCCTGACCTGCTCATTCTTGACATTGTTTATTAACAGTCCTTCCTCCCAAGGCCTCTCCACCTAGCCTCCAGCCTTTCTCCTTTAGGAACCAGTACTGGTCTGCCATTCTGTGCCCTTGCCCACTCAAGCTGGGACTGAATGCCCAACACAGCTGCAGGGGCTATACAGTAGGACCCAGAATCTTGGGTCATTCTATGTCTTGAAGCACATAGAGCTTTCTTTCCTTGCCCTCTTGGGCAGGTGGGTGCCAGGCTGTAGTTGAACCATGGGCTGAAGCTAGTGTCAGAATGCCAGGCAGTGGGTTCTTGAATAGCTGACTTGGGGGTGTGACCTGTGGATGCTGAGAGGGAGGACTGAGTGTGAGGCCTGTGGTGTCCTGAGCAAGCTGAGGATGACTGGGCTGGGAGGTCTGGATTTGGACAGGGCCCAGGCTCACCTGGATCTGCCTGGCAAGCTGACCTTGGGCTCATGGGTTCTGCCCCATCGATAGACATCCCAGCCCATCAGATCATGCCAATTTCATTATAATAAAAAGATGTTCCACTTGGCAGGAGAGGGCTGTCTGATAATTGGCGGGGCACTCAAGGAAAGCAGGATATTTAGCCTGGTGGAAGCCATCCCTGGGCAGAGGCACACACTGGTGGTGCCTGTCGGGTGTGGGGAGGCCTCCAGCTTGGCAAGTCAGAGCAGCAGCCGATCCTGAAGATGCCAGGGCCACACACGGGCTGAGCTTGGGTCTCTCTAGCCTTGAGGGGCAGAGCCCCACCCTACACCTGCAGTCAGTGCTCTCCCAAACCTGTCCTACCCCCTCCCTGTGACCTCAGGCCTGGAAGACTTGCTGGTGGGACCCTTCCTTCCATGTATAGTAGCTGGTTCACAACTCAGGTGGCTTGGATCCTGTCTGCACCCTGCCATGCGCCCAATTCCTTTTTCCACCTAATATTCCCTGAGGCCCCAGCCGGCCTGTCTCACATTGGGCCTAGGAGTTGGGAGTGGCCCTCACCCTGCCAGTCTGGACTGGGAGATGATGTGGAGAATTGTCAGCAATTGGCTGTGCTGTAAATCAGATGCTCTGTAATAGTTCCTTTTGCTTTAAGCCACTGGGGGAGGGGGCAGGAGGGGCCAGGAGAGATGGCTGGCCCTTGTCAACACCTGGCTGTAGTGCTGGAGGGGGAAGGCCAAGAGGAATTGGTCCTAGGGATTGATCCATCCCAGGCCGCCTCAAATTTTACTCAGCTGTGGAACTTGTCTACTGAGATGCTAGACAAGACGCACCCACTGGTGCAGCAGTGGCCTGATTGTTAAGGGGACAACAAACACATTTGTTGAAAATTGGATTTGAGGCCTGGTCTGCAAGAGGGAATTCACGTCTGCTACTGTAAACCTGGTTAGAAGCCCATTAGTCCTTAGGAAGGAAGCTTAGTCAGGAACCAAGCCTGGTTCTCTGCACACCCTGGGAGGGACAAGGCAGCTGGTAACAGAGGTAGTACTTCTCCCTGTAGCTAGCGTAGAACTACTGAACTATTCAGCCCATTCCCCAAGAAAACCCTTGAGAATTGAGATCACTTGGGCCAAAGTGTTAGAAGACTTGGCCTGGGTCTGAGCATATTCCCCAAGCTGCCCAGCCTCCATCCCCGCCCACTTTGAATGAGGACCTAGGTCTTTTGTTAAGAGGCCGTGGTTTGAGTTCTGTTCCTTTAAGAGTGTGTGGAGAGAGCCCACTTGCTTGTCCTTGGCTCTAGAATACCATTCCTTAGGTTCCACCTGGAGAAAACCGTTTCTAATGGTTCAAAGCCCCTTGCCTTTTTTTTTTTTTTAAGATAGGGTCTCTCTATATATAACCCTGTCCTGTCCATCCTGGAACTCACTATGTAGACCAGGCTGGTCCCTAAATCACAGAGATCCACCTGCCTCTGCCTCCCAAGTGCTGGGATTAAAGGCGTGCGCCACTGTGCCAGGCAAGCCCCTTGCCTTTTAATTGATTAAGTCACTTTTTTTGTCCCTCATGAGGACCACCGTGTGCCCCAGAACAGCAGGTGCTCTGCAGACATGAATCAGTACTGTGCACAGTGAAGCCTTGCTCTCAAGTTAGGATTAAGGGAAGGTAAGCATTCTTTTGTAAACTGGGTTTCCCTTATTACTCTAGTGTCAGTGACAGACATTACTGGCTAACTACTGCATCTTCCATGGCAGACATTATGAGTCGATGGTATTTCTCTCCCAACATGAGATCCTGATGCTGCCCTCAACCCAGCACTCTTTAAAGGATGGTCAGTGGATCGTCGAAGCTGAGACCTGCTGGCTGCTCTGTTCTTGTAGGAACTAAGTCCTGAGGTGCTTGCTGAGCACCTGTGTTAGTTAGACTGTCAGTTGTTAAAGGCTGACTCCAGCCTGTGCCCAGGTGAACAGGAAGGGTAACAGATGCATAGACAAGCAGGACCGAGGAGCCACCATTTTCGGGGTCCTAGGAACAAGTCAGACGACACCCTAGCCTACCCCAGCCCACTGGGAGTTTAGCGTCCCTGGCCGAGAAAACAGTATGACTGCTGGGTAGAAGAAGGGCGACAAGCTCAAGCTTAGGGTGCTGTGGGCAGTGGTCCAGGCCTGGAAGTGGGGCCGTGGCACCACCGAGGGATGCAGACCTCTGTGTTCCCAGAGCGTGCTGTGATACTGTCTCTGAAGGCCTTTGGTCCTTGCTGCTTAGCTTGTCTTCAGCTGAAGGCATCCTGCCTGGTCCTGGCATCTTTGCAGCCTGCTTCCCGGCTTAGGACTGTCCCGAGCAATCTTTTTCTCTCCCCAGGGCAGACCCCAGCCTTGTTTCCCCTTCCAGCTTCAGAAATACCCAGCACTGCCGTAAGCCTGACGCCCGGTGAGGTCTGGCGACAGGCCACATAGTGCACCCTTGTTTGCCTGCAGATGTGGCCTCAGAGTGTGGTCTAATCCTCTGCTGGAAGGGATGCCAGGGAAAGACTGTGGCCCTCAGGGCATCAAGTCCCCAGGGAGGACCTGTGAGGGTGGGAGGTTGGGATCTAGCACGACTCTACGCTCCAGCGCTGTATTCTCAGCATCTAGCTGGCGGACCGAGGCTGCACCATCGCCAGAAGGAGCCCTGATGGAGCTCGGCTGTCCAAGGTTGGACAGGGTCCCTTTCCTGTTCCTCTGAGGACTCTGCTTGCCCAGCCTGAGAGGAAGGCCCTTTGTCCCTATTTTACAGATGGGGAAATTGAGACTTGGGGGCAGAGTTGGCTTTTATCCAAATGGATGCTCCATCTCTGGTGTCCACAGTCAGTGTCCTTCCTGCAACAGTGTCATCTGCTATCGCGGGTTCCATATGGGACCGTGGATTAGCTACACTTAGTGTAGGGTTCTGGGTCTAGTAGAACAGAGAGGGTGAGTGGTCAGCATAAGGAAACACAGGAATGCCAACACAGGAAATGGAATCGTCCCAGGGAATAGACCTGAGTAGAAACAGCAGTGGTTGGGATGCTTTCTCAAGCCTGAGCCAGAAGTCCTACCCATAGCCTCTGGGAAGCCCTCCTGATACTCATCTCATCTCCTGAAGAAGGTCTTTGCTTCTCATCCGGCCCTTGAGGCCCAACCCCTGCCCAGCCAGTCAGTGAATTAGGGTTAATTACCACTTTTCCAAACACCAGCTCACTAGCCCAGAGGCCTTACAAATCCAGGAGCTTTTGTACTAGGAGGAAGAAATTCAAGGGGCTAGAAAGGGGCAGGTGCATTGCCTCGGGGATGATTCTTGCTTGGGTTATGCAGTGTCATTCTGTAACCTGCAGGGTCTGGGTAAAGCTTCGGCTGAGGGGCCATAAGTTAGGCAGGCCAGGGCGAGACGTAGAGTGATGCCCAGGAGGATCCCAGGGGTGCTTTTGCTTCTGGAATGTCTGCCTTCTCCAGAGCCCTGTGCTCCGGTGCTGCCAGCCTTGACACCGTGTGACTGTTTTCGACCTCACTGTGCTGTATTGCCAGCTCCCTCACACTCCAGCGGTGTGCTTATATCATTTCATATTAAAAACAGATATGGCTGGGCATGCATGCACAAAGCCCTAGGTCTGGTCCCCCGGAACTGCACAAATGAGGCATGATGGTGTGCTTGGGAGGCGGAGGAAGGGGAGGATCAGAAGTTCAAGGTCACCTTGGGTTGCTTAGTGAGTTCCTGGCCCATCTGAGCTACTTGAGTCTTAAAGAAAGAAACAAACAGAAAAGGTGATGAGATGGCTCTCATTTGCCTCTGAGCCTGATGACCCGTGTTGAGTTCCTGGAGCCCACATGGTCAGAGAGTTGTCCTCTGGCCCCTACAAATGTGCATATGTGTGTACACACACTAAATAAATACATGTAAAAAAATGCCTGCAGTCAAGGCAGGGTGAGTATTCATTAGCTCTTGTGTGTATATTTGCCTGGCTGGATCTGCGTGTGTCTTTGCAAGTGTATATGTGTGTGTGTGTGTGTTACATGTGCATGTAACTCCTTGTGAAAACATATACGTGATGGGCATATGCATTTGCACTGCTAGTGTTAAATTAAACTGAGTGAATGTATATGTATGTATGTATGACTGTATGTTTGTGCACAGCAAACATCTGTACACCTAAATAGTGCAGTATGTGTTGTGTGATTATCTGTGTGCATGCATTCCCATGTGCTTCATGCATGTAAGTCTGGGCATGCATACTGCCTGCCCGAGATCAGAAGGGATGTGGTTAGCCAGGGCCTGCGGTGGCTGTGCTGGCTGGGAGATGAGGTCCTGCCTTCCTCTTGGAGGTTGATTTCACCCCAGGAAGTGCTCATGTGTGACTCACTCACCAAAGGACTTCAAAGCAGCCAGGTGGTGGGAGGTCTCCAGGATTCCAGGCTTCAGGGTGAGTTCTCCATTCTGCTCCAATTATTGGTGTCTTCGTGCCAGTCCTGGGAGGCTCCTTAACCTGTCCTGTGCCATGGTCCTCTGAGCACCTGGTGTGATAACCATTCGTCGGCTGTAGATGAAGGGATGGAAAGCATGGCTCTTGAGAGACACTAGCTACATCAGCGCATAGCTGCAGGGCCAAAGGCACCACGCCTGTGGTATGGTAATAGTTGAACTTTCTTACTGCACTCTTACTGTGGGGTTGGAGGTGTGGGCTCTAAGCCTAGGTCTGCTGATGCTCCATGACATGGAGGATGCTGGTCACAGGTCCATTGCTACCGTGTCTTATCTATCGCTCCATTCCTTCCTAAAGGAGACACCGTTTCCTTGAAGGAGTCTGTTCTCTCTTAGGACCACGTGGGTCCTGGATATGAAGCTCAGGTCCTCAGGCTTCATGGCAAACTGTTACCCACTGATCCACTTTTATGGGCCCTAATATTTAGTTCATAAAGTCTTGTTCTCAGTGTAGCTTAGGAATCACTTGGAGACTGACTGTGACGGCCGAGCACCTTGCTCACGGGCCTGCGCCTGCTTGCCAGACAGAACCTTTATACACTTTTCTTGCTTGTTCTGTTTTTCTGAGGCAGGGTAGGTATTTGCAGGTGTCCCGGGCCTGCCGTGAATACTTGGTCCTCTTATTTCCAGGCTCTTGCTCCATGCCTGGATTTGCAGGCCTGCTCTGCTAAGTTCCGTACTCAAAAAACTTTGAAAGACTGTGGAGAACGGGGAGATGGTATAGCTGGTAAGCTGCTTGCCACGCAAGTGTAAGCGCCTGAGTTTGGATTCCCGACTAGGCTCAGAAGCTCACCTCTGTAATCTGAAACCAGACAGAGGATCCCTGGGGCTCACTCACCAGGTTCAATGAGAGACCTTGTCTCAAAATCATCAACAACAAACCATAGAAAGTGATTAAAGAAAACATCCAGTGGTGACCTATGGCCTCCACATGGACCGCACCCCCAACACATGGGAATACACACAAACATGTGCACTATGTTTTCTTTGTGGGTTCTCCAGTCATATGTATGGATGAGAGACCCAGTGGAAAGCCTGGGAAAGCCCCAGAGGTCCTGAGACCTAAGTGCAATCTCTAATGGAAAGGGCTCCTCAGCAGCCTAGGCCCAGGTTCCCCTTGGTGTTGCAGATTCCTGTGGAATGTGCTGCATTTCTACAGCTGTCAAAGAAAGTGGAGGTTGACTCTCTTCCCGGGGGGTGGGGTGGGGGTGGGGTGTTCTGTGGCTCTCAGACCCTCCTGTGAAGAAGCATTCTAGCCTGTGGGAATCAGCCCACCTAGTCCAGCCCCCAGCCACGCCTAGGAAGGCAAGCACAGACTCCTCCCTGCCATTCCCAGGAGGCAGTGGTGGGTGGGTGGGGGGGCAAGGATGACGACACAGGTGCAGCCGACTGACTGCCCCTGGGGAGTGAAAATATCTGCTTGGGACCAGAGTGCCTGGTGTTTACTCAGAAATTGAGCTAATCTCACTAAATCTGAATTATAAAGTCTTGGCTCTGTCCCCTGCTTTCCTCTCCTGTGGTAGAGGTAAGGGAAGGGGAGGGTTGACTTGTAGGGTGAGGCAGGGACCTGGTGGTTCCTACCTGGGCTGTTCTCTCCACTCCCCTGCTTCCCTGGGACACCCGAATCCCAGCTGATTCTGTGTGGACAGCTGTTTCCTTTTACTCCGAATCTGGCGCCACAGCCCACATGCTGAAGTTCTGAAACTTCAGTGCTCATACCCTCATGGTTCTTTTCTTGGGGTGCCTGCCCCCCCCAGGGCTTCTAGGTGGCAGAGGACCAGACTGGAGACCTGCTCCAATGAATCCACCAGTGAATGAGGGGGAGAAGCCAGGAGATCTGGGCCATTTTTGGAGAAGGTTGTAGTTTTCTATCTTTCTAGACTTCAGGCTCTCTGTTCCAGTTTCCAAGCCAGGCAGTCCCCTGCTCCTGGCTACTCTCATTGTTAAGAACTTCTTGCTGGGATTTTTTTTTTTTAAATCCAGGTTTAAAAAAAATGAAAACGCTGTGCTGTGGTCCCCTTGTCATTCAGTGAGCAGACCAGTCGATTCTCAGGATAAACATGTCAAAAATTAGCTAAGTTCTTTCTCCTGGTGTGAAGACCCTGGGTGTGAACTTGGCTGCCATGGGCCATGTGGTGTGGCCCGTGTTGGCGTTTTCTGACTGGGTTTGGGTGCGATGTTGTGGCTGACTGTCTTTGTCATTTCCTCCAGGGTCTGCCACCCACGAGTATGAGCCGCTGAGATGGAGACGTCTGTCCCAGCCCCTGCAGTGGAGAAGAAAGAAGCCAAGAGCGGACTCTTGGAGGACAGCAGCTTCCCCGATCCAGGGAAAAAGGCCTGTCCTCTGGCCGTGGCCGCAGCGGCAGCAGCTGTAGCTGCCCAAGGAGGTACACTTTCTGTTTTGCACGCTTGGAGAACAGCAGGAGTGGTTTTCATGAGGTCATTAGGATTTAATGAGTGTGCTGGCCCCTATCATCTGGGAGGCATGCTGGGTTTATGGAGGGCAGCGCCCCTGCCCGGGAATCCCAGTCCCCAAGAAGGTCACTTGCAGCTTTCTTTGGAGAACCGCTATCCCAGACTCTGGTGGCTGGGCCAGAGCAGGGAGAGGAGGAAGGGAGGGGAGTCATTCTGGGCAGCTGCTTGGCCACCCTGGGGTGTGTTCAGCTGGCACCCGGGAGATGTAGCCTTTATCCTGAGAGCTTCTTGCCTCTTGCCTGCCGAGGACTATTTCAGAAAGTAATTGTCTGCCAATGCCTGCTAGCTGTAATTAGAGGGTCAGGTATGGAATTTACTATCTTAGGTGGATTTCTGGCCAACTTAATTACCACAGAAGGGACTCCACGAGCCGCACTCTCTCATCTCGCTGTCCCTGAGAGAGATGTTCTCCGGTTTCCACGGTCTATGCCAGCATTCCAGTTGGGGAGTTTGGCGGGAAGGTGAGGCCGCCCCTTGCCACCGGGCTGTCCATCTGGAGGCCACACAACTATTCTGCCTCAGACTGAAGAAACTGAGATTTTTCGTCTTTTCCTTTTTATTCAAACCCTTTTAGTTGTGCCCTGATGCTTTCTCGACCGGGTCAAATACCCGAGGGGCCTTGTTCAAGGGTAGGGCCGCGTTTGTTTCTCTCTAGGCCTGAGCCAATGCTGCAGCTGGATTGTGCTGGGTGTAGGTGCAGGGACCAGAACTCAGTGAAATGGAGCTGCCCTGGAGTTAGGCCTCTAAGGACAGAGTTCAGGACCTCTTAGGTTGTGCTGTCACTGTATTTATTTTCTTTTCTCCCTATAATTCTAAGTTGGAAGAAATTATCAAGCCAGAAGTGGGAGCGGTGAGCTCAACCTTGAGCACTTTTGGGGAGAGGGTCTGAGTTTGTGGGCCTGGTGTGGAGGCTTGACTCTTAGGCTGGGAAGGAGGAGCCACAGTCTGATGGTCACCCCGCGAGGGAGGGAAGAATGGGGTTATGACGCAGTGGAGCAGAGTCCTGGCCATGTTGCTTTCATCTCTAGGGTTAGGGCTTACCCAGCCAGTGACAGTCCCTCGGATTTTCTCCCTGCCCCATTCTTGAAGAGATCTAGGAGCTAGCTTCCCGTAGCTCCCACTTGTCCTGAGGGATCCGCCCTGACTTGGCCTTCCTCTCTCAAACAAGCAGAGCCTTTCCCGTTCCTTGCCCTGGCATACCAATGGAGAGCAGACTTAGGCAGTAATTAGACAGTAATTAGGACATAATTGTGGGGAGAGAGCCCCTGTGGCATCAGACCCAGCTGTCACTGTTGAGGCCAGTGACAGCAAATGCTTGCAGGGTTTTCTACTGGGAAAAGGGACAGAGTATGGAGCACAGCCACTCCAGAGGAGTGCCAGCCCCCACTGTGTCCTTTCTGTGCCCTCTCAGTACCTTTCCTAGGGAAGCTTGACTGATGAGGTCAGGGGGCGGGCATTTGGTGCACAGAAGCAGGTGGCTTGTTGACCAGTTGAAGTCTCAGCCCAGGCGCATGTACTTAGGAGCCACAGGAGACTGGGGTGGCTGCTCCCCGAACAGCTTGTCTGGAAGGGTGTGCTGGAGTCTGGGTAGGGTGGCTGTGCCTGTATGGGAGCAGGGGATACAGTGGAATCTGTCTCAACTAAAGGCGGGTTAAAGGGGAGGGGTAGGGAAGCCCAGTGACGAAACCCAAAGGACACTGCTGGGACTTGGCTTTCTTTGTCATGGGGGGACCCCACAGATGTTAACTGCAATCCTTAAGATTTCAGGATCGGGGTGGCAAGATGTCTCTCTGGGTAAAAGTGCTGACTGCCAACCCTGCCAACCCAAATCTCATCCCCAGGACCCACATGGTGGAAGGTGAGAGCCAACTCCTGCAGGTTGCCCTCTGACCCCTACGCATGCACTACTATATGCAATGTTTCCCCTTAAATAAATATATATCATTAAAGCTTAAAAATATTTCAAGAGCCCACTCTTGCTTGAATTCTCTGTGACAGAACAGAGGTACCAAGTTGCAATGTGGGACCCAGTGGAAGGGTGGTCAGGATATCTTCAAATGTAAATGGTAAATGCAGAAACGTATGATCAGTAAAGAGCAGGGCCGTGGAGGGTGGCTGCTGGGAGCCAGCCACTTTTGCCTAGCCTCTGAGGAGTTTGGCTGTCAACCTGCAACCATATGCTACTGTGTGTATCAGTGATGAGAATACACAGGGCACAGGTACTGTAGGTGTATGCTGAGCTGAAGACGAGGTTGTGCATGTGTTGAGGGCTTCAGGTACAAGATGCACTGGAGGTCTATGTGGGGCCACAGTGTCTCCTGGACTGAGGATATATATATATATGGGGCTGCAGGGGCATGCTAGACTGATAGTGTGTATGTACTTACTACAGGTGCATGCTGAGCTGCAGGTGCATGCCTAATGGTGTGTGGGGGCTGCAAGCGTGTGTATGTAGCTGCAGATGCGCGCTGGGCTTCAGGTAATGGGCCTGCAGGTATGCGATATACATCCAGGGAGCCTGGCACTGATCCCTGAAGGCCCCTTTTGCTGTGTTGTTTCTAGGCATCCTGATATAAGACAGACAGGGCAGGAAAGTGGCAGAGCCAATTCACAGTGTGCAGACAGTTGCTTGTACCCTTAAAGCATGAGACCTTGCTCACATGGTCTGCATCAGGATCTACAACCATCTGGCAAGAAGGAATGGTTTCCATGGGCCTAGCATATTCTGGCTCCTACACATCTGAGGAGGGCTGGGCTAGATTGGTTCTGCCTCAAGACATGGGCAGTTATACCTGAAGGACCTGGTCCTACACCCTTTCAGTGACTATATGGAGGTGCTGGATGCATCTTGGATTCTGGGCATCACATATGGAAAGCTTTGGGTTCAATGTCACTATTAGAAAAAAATCTATACATGTTCTCCAAATATTTTCCATATCTTCAGGATATTGTATCTGCACGGTGTGAGCCCTCAGATACAGAGAGCTGAGCTCCGCTTGCTTTTAGATCATTACTTTAGACTGTGAGGGTAGGACTGGAGCTGTAAATCTGCGCTTGCTATACCTGAGTGTCAGCCTTGGAAAGGTCTCCTGTTTGTCCCTGGGTCTCAGTGTCCTCCTCTGCTCCAGGACTGGCAGCTCTTGATCTCCGACAGAGAGCTGATGTGTGTGCCATGGCACACTGGTGAAGTCCCTGGATCCAGTGGCCTCTCGTTCAACTTCTGACGGAGTCCCCAAGGCTGAGGACTTGGGGTTCCTAAAGTGTGTGTCAGAAGCACCTCTCAGGGCTGAGGAGATAGCTCAACTGGTAAAATGCCCAAGCCTGAAAAGCTGACTAACACCCCGAGAACCTATCTGAAAAAGCTTGCAGTCATGGTGTGTGCTTGTAATCCCATTGCTAGAGGTGGCCGGGAGCTTCACAGCCAGCCTAGTTCAGTGAGTTCCAGCTAAGTGAGAGACCACGTCTCACAAAAACCATGTGGAAATCACCTGGGAATGGCACCTGAAATTGACCTTTGACCACACACACACATGCATGCATGCATGCACGCACACACAGCTTTTTGGAAGCAGAGCAGGGCCTGGTGGGTCAGTCAGGCAAGCCGCACTGCACTCAGGCTGGGAAAGGCTGGCCTCAGGATGGGCGGGAGGCTTCCCAAGAGCCTGAGCAGAAGTCACACTGGGTGGCTCTTTCACAGGCTCTTCAGCTGTTGAGCTAACACTCTGGAGGCCATAAATCTTTAAAAATACATTTTGGCCCAGGGTCCCCCCCACCCTCTAATTTTTAAAATGGTGTAATTTGCAAAGCAATTTAAGTCAGATGTTTCTCGTTGCTTTCCACCGAATCTGTCCAAATGCTGTCGTATTTTCCTCGTCTGCCACGGATTCTTTTCCAAAAATATTTCTGAACTGCTTTGTGTGCTTCCATGGGACTGGACCATTCTAGAAGCCTTGGGGACAGACTTGTAACTTGGAGCTGGAGTCTAGCTTCAGGTGCTGAAATCAAGCACCCAGTACAGTTTCAGGAACCCTGGGGCCAATGACAGTGATGTTTACTCTGGGACAAAGCCAGGTAGCCAGCCATTGCGGTCCGTCCTCGCCCACAGCATCAGCACCCCCTTGGCATTGGAAGAGTCTCCCCCCTTTCCCTTGGTTCTGGGACTGGAACTGCTAGCCTCTTGCATGCTAAGTTCTCAGTCTACTCTGAGCTGTTTCCAAGGCCCTGGAAGCGCTCATTCTTGTGGATCCCACCCTAGACCTACAAAACGGAGAGTCTATGGGGTCAGCATGGCAGGCCCAGTTTAGACAAAGCTTCTGGGGAACTCTGATACACTCATTTTTATTTCCCTCCCTGCCTCCCTGTCTGTGCCCCTCAGGTTATTCTTTTTCCCCCTTTCTCTCCCTTTCCCCCTCCCTTCCTTTTTCCCTCCCACTCCCTCGCCCCCTTCCTGTCTCCCTTGTTCCCGTTCTCTTCCCCTCCCTTCCCCCTCCCATTGAGTGCGGAACCCAGGGCTTCTTATTTTAGGCTTGCTTAATATCACCAAGCTTCACCCCAGCCCTGAGACACTCTTAATGTCTGAGACTCTTATATCCTGGCTTCCCAGGGAGGGGGGTTCTTTTTTGTGTGAGTCAGCGACTTCTCCTAGAGGAGCTGCTAATGGTTCATATCTGTCCCATGGTGCTTCATGACAGTGCAGGGTACTGACAGCAGTGCCCATATAGTAAAGCTAGGATGCTCTGTTCTCTTGACCTCAGTTTTCTCATCTCTGAAATAGGTGTAATAGTGGTAGCTGCTCTGCACTGCTGATGGATGATGTCTGAGTTAGACATGGGACAGTGTTTAACAGAGGGGCAGTTAGTTCGTGTGAGACCCAAGGGATGTCTGTTCTGTGTTCACTATTACTGTTCTTCTCAGAGTTCCTGACTGAGTCTGCTAACTCGGCCTGACCTAGAAAGTGTTCCTTCCATTGGTCACCCTTACCTGTGGGACCCACTGAGGCCCAGCAGCTCCTATAGGAAATCTAGTTCTCTGGCAGCTTTATTCTCCAGAACAGCGTAGACAGGCCCTGTAAGCAGGCCACGTGCGTCTGTCTGACTCAGTCTTCATCGCTGTATACTGAGTAGTGTAGCCAGTCCCAAGGTGGCCCAAGCTAAGAGCACCACCATGAAGAAGTGGATTCAGGGTCTGAACTTCATGATTGCTTCCAATAGACCTCTCCAGTCTCTCAGTGCAGTCTCCCCGCGGAGAGTAACTCCGGTAGAGTGCTTACCTAGCATGCAGGAAGTTGGGTTCCAGTCCCAGCACTGCACACACCTGGAATGGTAGTCCATGTCTGTAATCCAGATGTGGTCGGGACAGTGAGAAGTTCAAGATCATACCAGTTTGAGGCCAGCCTGGACTACGTGAGACTTGAGAGGAGAAGACTAGCTTCCTGTGACCAGGCCAATTTATCTGGGTTAGGCCCTGATTGGCTCTATGTTCTGATGTTCCTGAAGACTCTGCCCCCTTCCCATACCGACTACCCCTTTATCCTGTTCACTCGCCTGGGTGGCTTTCTGGAAAGCATCTTTGATTGGCTTGGAGTGTATGTGTGAGGCTTCTCTTCTGTACTGGAATGCTGATGATACCAGGAGATCACCCCTCTCATGTCTATCAGATGGTCTGTCTATCTATCTATCTATCTATCTATCTATCTATCTATCTATCTATCTATCTATCATCTGTCTATCTATCTATCTATCTATCTATTATCTGTCTATCTATCTATCTATCCATCCATCTATCATTTGTCTGTCTGTCTACTTATATGGTTCAGGCTGGCTCAACCTTAGCTCTGTAGCTGAGGGTGGCTCTGATCCTCCTGGCCACACCTCCCTAGCACTGGAATTACAGGTGTGTACCTGCTTTATGCCTTGTTTTTATGATACTAGGGATGGAAGCAGAGCTTAATCCAAACTAGGCAAGTGCCTTACCAACTGAGCTCTATTCTCAGCCTACCAGGAAGAATACTTAAGCAACACAGACCTCAGGGATTTCTCTGCATCTGCCCAGTGCTCCCAGTTTACCCATCTTACCACACTTAGGGATCTGTGCGACACCCTTCAACTGATCCATGCTCAAGGTCCATGATGTCTGCCCCTCCACTTCCCTCTTGGATGCCTGTATAGGCTAACACTGTCATGACTGTGTTTTTGTCACTGCTGTCCACCCCCTCCCCAGCACAACAGCCATTTCGCCAACAATTGTCCGAGTGACACCATCGTTGGTGTCACTCGGACAATTGTTGGCGAAATGGCTGTTGTGTGCCAGGTGGGCTATAGTGGACAGCCACCAGCCTGAGCCCCAGGCTCTAAGAGTCCGCTGGTGCTGGCCCTGTCCTGTGGTGTCCTATGGACAGCAGGGAAGTTGCCAAGCATCCAGCTCTCTCTGCTCACCTGTCTTTCTCTGTGGGGCCACACACAGGCCAGCATGCACTCAGGTGTGACTAAGTGGGCAATTATTCTTACTTAAGTGATGTTCAGGATTGCTGTTGAAACTGCATGGAAGCTGGTTTTATGGCCCAGCTGCACGGAACAGCTTGTTCCCATCAGACTCTGTCCAGGGAGTGCAATGCCATTGTCCCCAGCAGCCGGGCTTGCTATGGAAGTGGAAAGGGGTGGGGGCCCCCAGAGGTATATTGAACAGGTTCTGGACATTCTGGAGTACTGGGGTGATGGAGGTTCTTCCCTAACCAAAGCAATGACTATTGGTTGGAACAAACTGGTTTGGGGTCAGTTAGGCTGGGTCTCGAACAGACATAGATCCGTCCCATGGATGGTATGGTATAATGTATCCTATTCACACCTGTCTATAAGCTTAATTAATTAATTAATTAGAGAGACATGGCAGTGTTAGTTACTACAATCACTGCTGTGCCAAAATACCGACCACAGCAACTTAAGGAAGGGTTCTGCTTGTATTACAGTTTCAGAGGCTTCTACCTCTCTTTGTTCCCCAAGCCTTAACTATACTGAATTCCTTCCTTCTTTCTGTCCTTCCTCCCTCCCTCCCTCCCTCCCTCCCTCCCTTCCTCCCTTTCTCCCTACCTCTCTTCCTTCCTTTTCCCTCTTCTCTCCCTCTCTTTCCTTTTCCTTTTGTCTTAGGGTTTCTATTGCTATGATGAAATTCTGAGATGTAAAGAAAACCAAGACACTTGCTACTTCCAAACTTCAGTCTGAATACTCAGCTGTTTGCTGTTTGAGTCACAGTATATTTGTCTGTCTTAGTTAGGTTTCTGTGTTGTAGTAAACACCACGACTAAAGACAGTGTGAGGAGGAAGGGGTACAACCCACAGGTCACACTCCATCACTGATAGAAGTCAGGGCAGGAACTTGCAGGCAGACACTGAAGCAGAAGTCATGGGATGGTGCTGTTTACTGTCTTGTTCCCTGTGGCTTTCTCAGCCTGCTTTCCTGTACCATCCAGGGTCATCTGTCTCGGAGTGACACCACGCACAGTGAGCTGAGCCCACATGTATCACTCATTAATCAAGAAAGGTCGTACCCACTATTTCACAGCATAGTCTTATAGAGGCATTTTCTCCATTAAGATGCCCTCTTCCTAGATCTGTCTAGGTTTGTGTCAAAGTGACAACCCAACCAGCATGCTTGAATCCTTATCAGTTTGACACGTAAAACGTCATTTATTTAATCACAACCTTTCCCTTTTTGCTTATCCCCAATATCTCATTACTAATATCACAATATAAACATACTATAAGACTAAAACCTAAGACTCCCACAATTTTCTAAAATGTTGATATTTTAAAAACCCAAGTTTTCTTTAAAAAAAATCAAACATCTTTTAAACACTTAAAGTCTCTCAACTATGAGTGCCTGTAAAATAAGAAATAAGTTACATACTTATTTCTAACTCCAAGAGGGAAGAACCAAGGCATGGTCATGGTCAAATCAAAGCAGAGCCTCAAAGTCCAACAGTGTGATGCTCGGTGTCAGAGTTCTGGGACTCACGATTCTCTGGGCACAAAGGCCTGGGGTAGCCCCACTCTCTTGACTCTACCAGCCCCAGCACACACTGTGCTCTCGGAGGCTTGGGCTGGCTCCGCCCAAGCTGCTGTTGCCTTTGGTGGTCATCCCACAGTACTGGCATCTCCCAGGTACTGGGTCTCCTGGGCTCTCTGTGGGAACTCTAAACCTGCTAATGGTGCCAAGCCTCAACTTCTCTCCATGACCCCTTCAATCCTGGGGCTTATTAACTTCAGCTGACGCTGCACATTTACCAGTGGTCTCTCCTGGCCTCTCACAGCACCAAGCTTCAGCTGCCCTCCGTGACCCCTTCGTGCCTTCGAAACCAGGAGTACCTGGGAACCCTGTAGAAACGCATTACAGAAGATTTGGCTTCATTGATTCTGGTCTCTTCTTAATCATGGCTTAATTCTTTAGCCCTTGCTGACCAGTTTTGATTGTCCTGGCAAAACAAAGGTTTTGCTTTAGTGGTTCTGGTCTCCTGTTAATCACAGCCAATTCCTCAGCCCCAGATGACCAGAATTACAGATTATTAATTCAAAATATCAAAATAATAAGGCAAAAAGAGTCTTGGAGAGACTCTCAAACTTCCTCTTGAAGCATCACAAGCCCTGCCTCCATGGCCTCTCTGCTCTCAGCGTTAGCTTACAGTTCCCACAGTAGCTCATTAAGCTCTGAACATTCCATGCCTTTTGTAACCCAAAGGTTTCCCACAATCCTCCCCAAACAAGATGGTGTCGGTATGTCACAGCAATATCCCACTGACCTGGTACCAACTTCTGTCTTAGTGAGGGTTTCTGTTACTGTGATAAAGACCATGACCAAAAGCAACTTGTGGAGGAAAGGGCTTCTTTCATTTTACCACTTGCAGGTCATGCTCCATCACTAGGGAAACCAGGGCAGGAACCTGCAGGCAGGAATTGAAGCAGAAGCCGTGGAGAAATGATGCTTAGTGGCTTGTTCAACCTGCTTGTTTACGCCATCCAGGCCCACCTGCCCAGGATTGTCACTACTCCCTGTGGACTGGGTCCTCCCGTGTTAATCATTAATCAAGAAAGTGCCAAATAGACTTGCCTACAGGCCAATCTTATGAAAGCATTTTCCCAATTAAGATTCCCTCTTCCAGGCCCAGCATGGTGGCACAATCCTTTAATCCCAGCATTTGGGAGGCAGAGGCAGGTGGATCTCTGTGAGTTAGAAGCCTGCTGTGCGATGATGCTCTTGTATACTGTAAAGATTTGCCACTCATATTAGTTTAATAAATTGCTGATTCGCAAGTAGCCAGGCAGGAAGTATAGGCAAGGTGACCAGACTAAGAGGATTTTGGGAAGAGGAAAAGACAGAGACGCAGTCACCACCCAGATGCAGAGGAAACAAGATGAAAATGCTGCATTGAGTAAGGTACCAAGCCACATGGCTAAACATAGATAAGAATTATGGGTTAATTTAAGTTGTAAGAGCTAGTTAATAATAAGCCTGAGCTTATAGGCCAACCAGTTTATAATTAATATAAGCCTCTGTGTGCTTCTTTGGGACTGAACGACTGTGGGACTGGGTAGAACAGAAACTTCTGTCTACAGAGGCCAACTTGGTCTACATTGTAGGCTCTACAAGATAAGTTCCAGGACAGACAGCCAGGGCTATATACAGAAATCTTTTCTCAAACAAACAAACAAAGATTCCCTCTTCCCAGATATATGTAGGTTTGTGTTAAGTTGATAAAAAAAAAAACAAACAACTACCTGCATATCTACCCCTCTCTTTCCTCTTCCCCCTTGCTTCCTTTCTTCCAATTTATTTTTTAAAATTCTCAACAGTTTCATAATCTGTGCTCATGTATAATGTATCTTGGCTGTGTTCACTCCTCTTCCCCTGTATCAGCCCCTTCCCTCTCCCACGGAACCCCTTCTTCCCAATAAGCCCCCCTTTTCGTGTGTGTGTGTGTGTGTGTGTGTGTGTGTGTGTGTGTGTGTGTGTGTGTGTGTGTGTATGAGAGAGAGAGAGAGAGAGAGAGAGAGAGAGAGAGAGAGAGAGAGAGTTTAATTAGGGTTGCTTGCTGAGCAGGGGTGGGATTATTTACTGAAGCGTGGCTGACTCCTCCCCAGGCAGCCTTCACCTGCCAATGCTCCATTCCATTCTTGAGTCTTATTGTGGATGCTAAGTGGATGCAGAGTTGTGCAGCTTTGAGGTCATTTGTAGTTACGGAATGAAAGAAAGCTCCCACTATCAAACAGTTCAAACTGCTCATTGTACAGATTTGGAAACTGAGGTCCAGGGACTGGACATGCCAGTGGCCACCTGGTCATATCATTAGAACTGGAAAAGGAACTTGGGTTGGACAGAGCTGTCCTTCAGTCCAGGCCCAGACCTCACCTTCCCAAATTGACAGTGTTTATGTAGTGAACAATTTTTCTGACGTTTGGTTCTGTCAGGACTAATTTCAGCATTTCTCAAGCTTGGTGAAAATACAGCCTCATTACTCCGGTGTCAGCGTGCAGTTTACTATTCGTATATCCTGAGGTTTATCATTTTAGTCATGTTTAACACGGCTGCACCAGGCATGCTCTATTAAATCCTGCTTCTTTTACATTCCTGTCCGGAATTATTTATTCGGAACAATTTCCGCCCTATCAAAAGACACAGCTAATGCTGTGTTTTAATGTGTTATTTACACACAGAATAACCTATTTACAACTCAGTGTGCGCCAGAAGGAGAATGGATGGGCCCGCGCCCTGCGTTCTGTTCTATCGGGCTTTAACAATCTGGAAAGCTAATAGAACCATTTATCATTGGTGGGGAGGGGTCGGATAATTTACTTTATGCTGTGGCCAGGTCCCACTGCCTCTGATCTGGGGAGGATAATGAAGTCGAGCCTGGCATCTAAATGGGTGCGTGAGTGCCCCAGGTGGTTTGCATGTGTCTGCAGGGTACGGCCTGGATGTGGTAATGGGGGTGACCCTGCTTCTACCCAAGAGGTTTCCCTTTGGAGGTGACTCCCAGGGCATAGTGATGAATCCCATATGGGGGGTGGGATCTCGATGGGAGGGGCAGTGTCTGGGCTGGGTATCCCCAGATGGAAGAGTAGTCCAACAGGCCTGCTTCTTGAGAGCTCAGGGACTTGCCAGTAGCCAGTGGACCCTCACAATCCTAGAAGACAAGCTCTAAACTGAGTTTGGTGTATGGCCCTTGCTAGTCTTTATTTATTTAATATATAATGGCCTTATTTATTTACTTATGTATTCTTTCATTTATTTCATTCTCTGCATGTGGTACATGTACATGTTTGTATGTGTGTTTATATGTGTGTGATGTGTGTTTGTATCTGTGTGGTGATGTGTGTTTGTGTGTTAGGTACATGTGTGCATGTTTGCATGGGCACATGTGTTAGTGTATCTGTGCATTTACAGGTTTGTATGAGAATTTATGTAGAGGGGTTGACGCAAGTTGTCTTCCTCTCCTGCTTTTCACGTTAGTTTAGTGGGCATGTTTTCTTACCGAGTTTGATGCTCAGTAACTCAGTAAGACTAGCTGACCACCCAGCCCTCGGAGCCTTCCTGCCTCTGCCTCCCAAGGGCTGGGGTTACAGGCGTGTGCTGCCTATGCCTAGTCTTTACGTGGCTGCTGAGCGTAGAACTTGGGTCCTCGTGCTTGTGAGACAAGCACTTTACTGACTGCTCCATCTCTCCAGCCCCTGGATGGTCTTTGAATGGACACTGACGGATGAGTGGAAAAAAATCGTCTTTGGCTCCTATACCTGCAGAGCACGTGGAGGAGATGAATCCAGGAAACAGGGCCACTGGGCTCTGTCCCCAGGAACTCACAGTAGCCCCAAAGAAAGGCAAGGCTTTCCTTTATCTTGAAGATGTGGGCACTATTCACTACAGTATGGCCTTGGAGAACAGCAAGAAGGCTTGGGGGACACTGGTCACCTGCCGTCCCCTCCCCTCTGCCCTCCTTGTTCAGTTGTCTCCTGGCGGAGGCCTCACACGCTCAGACCAGTGTGAGGGCTGTGGGGCCACTGTCATGATCGTTGACTTGATAGGTCGCCTAGGGGACAAATGTCTGGACCTGTTTGGGAAAGTGTGGTCTGTATTGAGTTAGCTGAGGTGGGAAGACCCACCCTAATTGAATATTCCCATTCTGTGGGCTTGATGGAGTTCCTGGGCCCCAGCATGCCCTGGATGCTATGTGATCGGCCACCTCATGCTCCTTCTCTGCCTTCCCCGCCATCACGGGCTCTACCCTCAGACTGTGGGCCAGAATAAACTCTCCCATCATTCCTTACATTTCCTTCATCGGGTGTTTTGCCGGCGGCATAAGGAGAGTGGAGTTTATGAAGTGTGGCGTAGGCGTGCTCCCTGAGTGACCCTCTACCCTGGGGGGCCTGCCGTCTTCCCAGCACGTGGCAGGTGCACTTCTGCAGCAGTTGTCTCTGTGAGCTGCTGTTCGCGAGTCCGTGATTAGTCATGCGAGAGCTGTTCCGCAGAGGGCCACGCGTGGCACTGGCACATGTTTGAGAGCGTGAGCGAAGCTGAGTCTTTGCCGTGAGTAGCAGGTCATACATGATGCACAAGAGGCTGTGACGTGTAATTCAAGGGACAGGGTGGACAAAGGTCCTGGGGTCCGTGTGTCTGTCTGAGGCCAGAGTACCCAATAAAGAATGCTACCAAAGAAGCTGGTTTTCCAGCCCCATTGAAAAGACTCTCTTTCCTCCTGGCACTGATGGAAGCTCATGTCTGAGACTGTGTCTAGTGGCCTTTCTCGGATACATTTCCAGCTGGGGCCAGCTGGTCCCCTCTCCCTCTCAGGCGGTGGAGTCTTGTCCTAGGCAGCTGTCCCTGACTGGTTTCCTGTGAACATGCCCTGGTAAACCCTGCTTGGAGGTAAGAAGATACTGTTGTGTTCCGGGGAGGCGGGCGGGAGATTGGGAAGTCTGTGACCCCTGCAGTGTATGTCCCCTGCTACCTGCTACCCTCCCCCTATTTCACAGCCAACATTTGAGCCAAGCATGTCCAGCCCTCAACTTGTTGGGCCATAAGAACCCCAGGATAGCTATTAGTGTGAACCGATACAAAATTATTACTTACTTATCACATTATGAGGTCTTTTTTTTATAATTTTGTGTTATTTTTTTAAAATAAGTTTGATTGAAACTTACGAATTCTGTAGGTAACCGTGAAGTAGGTGCTTGAGATTTGAACTCAGGTTCTCACACATATGAAGCAAGCACCTTTGCTGGAAGAGCCATTTTCCTAACTCATTCCTTTCCTGGCTGGTCCTTTTAGAATGAAAAGAGACCCCAGATATCCCAGCCCTGGGGACAAATCTGATTTATAACCAGTCACAGAAAATATACACAGGGAGATGGCCACGCAATGTGGCCATTGTAAAGATAAGTAACGGCGGTTTCCAAGCCGTTTCAACCCTTACCTTTGGGGTATGAAGGGGTCTCTGCAGATGGTAAGTCTTTATCGAGAAATGTTTACTCATAAACGGACACCAAACAGCCTGGAAATGAAAGCATTCCACCTTTTATGGAGCCACAGCAGCCTCTCATAGTGGGAGCTGCAAATCACCGTCCATCCCTCCTGTCCCAGAGCTGGGGGTGGCTGGAGAATAAGCCTGCCTTACTGCCTTCCAGAGCCTGAGGTTCTCAGCCTCCCTAATGCTGCGACCCTTTAATACAGACCCCCAGCCATAATGGTATTTTTGTTGCTACTTCCTAACTGTAATTTTGCTGCTGTTTTGAATTGTAATGCACATATCTGTGTTTTCTGTGGTCTTTGGCGACCCATGACCTGCATGCTGAGAACCGCTGCTGCAGCAGCGCTGCACTCCCCCATTCTGCTTCTGCATGCTGAGAACCGCTGCTGCAGGCAGCTCTGCACTCCCCCATTCTGCTTCTGCATGCTGAGAACCGCTGCTGCAGGCAGCGCTGCACTCCCCCATTCTGCTTCTGCTGCCTTTCCACCCATGCATGGATTATGTTGCCCCATCTCTAGCTGGGCTGTCTGCTGTGGCTCCCAGCTACCATGGCACCAAATCTGAGTTCTTTGGGCCTGTGCGTCACCAGCCTATCTCTTCAAACCTACTGTCCCTCCAACAGGGTTTCTTGGTTGCTGTGTGTGTCACAGGTGCATGAGGGCGCAAATGTGCAGACATGCATTTGAAAGCAAGAGGTTGACATTGGGTGTCGTCCTCAGCCCCTTTCTACTTTTTTGCGACAGGATCTTTCACTGAACCTGGAGCTCACTCGTCTGGTTAGGCTGATCAGCCAGTGAGCCTCAGGGGTCCTTCTGTCTCCATCTTGCCAGGACTGAGATTACAGGTGCATGCCAGCATGCCTGATTTTTTTTAATGTAAGCTCTGGACATTGAACCCAGGTCTTCGTGCTTGCTCATTGGGCCTTTTACAACCAAGCCCTCTTGCTACCTCTGTACCTTTTCACAGCTTTCCCCAAGTGCCTTTTGTTTCTCTGTCCTGGGAGAGCTATCAAGATAACCCCTCCATATTAATGAACTAGGCTTTTTGGAGTGCAGACTTTACCCCTCCTCCCAATGTAGAGCCCCATTGGATAAATCTCCTCTTTCGGCTCTTTACTGTTTATTTGGCTGTTTTAATGGGCTTTTCCAGGACAAATGGCCAAACTTGGTTTTAAGGATAGGTTGGAGTCTGTGGAGACAGTTGGAAGCTGTCAGTCTCTCGATCCTGGGTCTCCTAGTAGCATCTTGGGGTCTTCACAGTGCCTTCCAGTGGTTCCCCTAGAGCAGTGGATCTCAACCTGTGGGCCAAAGACTATCAGAAAACACAAATATTTACATTACAGTTCATAACAGTAGCAAAATTACAGTTATGAAGTAGCAATGAAACTTTATTAAAAGGCCACAGCCTTAGGAAGGTTGAGCACCACTGTCCTATAGGCTCCTCCAGATCCTCCCCTGCCTCCCTGGGGTCTCCTGCTCCGCTCTTCACACTTTGGCCGCTCAGGTCACTGTATGGGCCCCTTGTCCCCTCACACACCTTTAGGATGTGCCCATTCTCACCCAGATGACTCGCTGAAGGACAGTGGAGTGGCGTGCCATCTTCTTCTTAACGTTTTCATCAGCCATTCCTGGCCCAGCATAGTACCCCTTCCCCGTGTTCTTCAGCCCACTCTCCCTCCGCTGTGCGTCCCAGGGAATCGTGTCCAAGGTTCCGTCCTGGGCCTTCTCTCTCTTTGGACACCCTGCCACAGACTTTGATACACGCCTGCTCATCTGGATACCCCAAAACATCTCACCTGTCTGACACCCCCTTTACCTTGGCCTAGATGGGCCTGCGGCTGAACCCTAAATGCCTCTTTCCGTTCTTCTAAAGGAGTGAACTGCCAGTCACTCATCAGTCACTGTCTAGAACACACTGAAGAGTCCTGCACTCCAGCCAGCCCGAGTTCCGTTATAGTTCTACCTCCATTTGTCTTCTGAGAGTCTGGAAGCCTGGTGTAGGAAAGTGAATGGGAGGCAAGGGTTAAAAGGGGGAAATGCAGTGATATTTCATTTGTATTTTAGTAAAGGGTGGTAGTGGTGCACGCCTTTAATCCCAGCCCTAGAGAGAATTATAAAACTGGAGGAGACAGCTGTCAGGCACAGCCTCACTCTGAGATTCGTGGAGGCAGGATCGCCATTTCGGACTGAGGTAGAGGTAAGAGGCAGTGACTGACTGTTTTGCTTTTCTGAACTTCAGGCTGAACCCCAATTTCTGTCTCTGGGTTTTTATTAATCATGTTACAAGGGTTTGCTGGGAGTCTCCTCCCGAATCCTGTGTTCTTCTGCCTCCCTGCCCCCTGCCATCCTGTGCCCTCGGCTAGTCACATGTGCCCCCACCCTTCAGGACTGCCCAAACGCCGGTGCCCGGCCACTTACAGAGGAATGGTGAGGAAAGCCAGAACTCTAAGGAACCCCAGCCTCCGTCCTTTGGGTTGTGATGTACCCGTGAGCTTGGCTATGTGTGTATCTGTGTTAGTCAAGGTTCTCTAACGGGACAGACTGGTAAAATAAATGGGTGTGTATTAGTTATATATGGGTTGGTTAGAGTGGCTAACAGGCAGCGGTCTGGGTAGTCCAACCTTGACTCCTGAGGGAAGGCCAAGGATCCATCCATTGTTCATTCAAGGACACTCAGTGTCTTGGCGGCTCAGGGAAGTCCTGGAGAGCCGCTGTTCTTCAGCCTCCTTTGGAATTCTGAAGGAGTTTCTAACACCAGGGACGGGATGTCTCTGGAACAGGCTAGATGAACCTGGCAGCGAGAGTGAGGGCAGGCAGGCAGAAAGCAAAAACTTTCTTCTTCCACGTCCTTTTATGTGGGCCACCAGGAGGTGTGGCCCAGATTTAGGGTGAGTCTTCCTTCCTCAGATGATCTGGATTTAGGGTGGGTCTCCCATCTCAAGTGATCTGACCAAGAAAAAACCCCTCACAGGTATGCCAACAACGTGGAAATTAATTGTTAAGTATGAAAGCTTGGCCTTTGGCTTAGGCCTTTTACTAACTAGCTCTTCCAACTTAATTAACCCACAGTTTTAACCTATGTTCTGCCATGTGGCTCGGTTACCTCTCCTCAGTATGGCACGTCTGACTTGATCTGAGTCTGGTGATGAAATCCATGTGCCTAGCTTCCTCCTCCTCTTCCTCTCTCTCCCTAGAAATCCTGCCTATTCTCTCCTTCCTAGCTATTGGCCACCCAGCTGTTCATTACAGCAATCACAGCAACAAATCTTCACACGGTGTACAAATATCCCACAACACTGGCATCCTAACAGTACAAGGCTGACGGCACAGAAAAGCGGAAGAAAGCTGGGTCTCTGACTGCAGGACCGGAGACTCCCTTCTTCCTTCTCAAAGCCATCTGACATCCAGCCATGAGCTTCTAACAGTCCTAGAAGGATTAAAGATATTCCAGAGAAAGAGAGACCTGTACCCCCTTTGGCTACCAGACTGTTCTAGCGATGGACCCCAAACAACTGGAATTCCCCCCAGAGTTTTAGAGTGGGAGAAGGAAAAGGCCAAGTGGCAGCCAGAGGAAGATCTGGTCTCCCAGGAAAGGATTTCACAGTTCTGACCGGTTGTGCAACCCCCTCGCAGGAGAGACTAGAGCTGAGGCGAAGTCAGTGATGGGCGCGGGACAACACTTGGAGTAGGATTATGTTTTTGGAAATGCATACCTCTGGCTCTCCATTTAAAGTCAAACCTCATTTCAGGACCCCACAATGGACCTGAGAGGTATCACTGGCCCTCCGTGTTTCTCTTCCCAGCATGGCCACAGTGAACAACACTCTCTTTTCTCTGCTTTTCACCATTACTGTTTGTTTCATTGGTTTGCTGAGGACAGGTAACCCAGCCTGCTTGTGGGGGCTGCCAGGGCCCAGCCTCTGTCCCTAACAGCTCCCTGGTCACAAGCTTGTTCAGCCCAGCAGATATGAGCTGAAAGGACCCTCTGCCACCTCTGTTTCCCCATGGATGCTCTGCCTCCTCCCAATCCCTGTGACTCCTTCCATGCCAGATCCAATTAGCCAACTGTGCTTAGTTCAGAAGGTGTTTGGATGTTTATAGAAGCTGCTGGTTAGCATGCTGCCAAGGCCACCCGGTTACTAAGTGCTTTAGTAAGGATCTGAACTTGAGTCTGCCTGATCCCTCCAGGGAATGCTTTCTTCCTTAGAGTCCTATTGGCACCCTATTTCTATGGCAATCTGCTTCTGGAAAGTGGTCATGGCCTCTGCCCTCTGCCATTTTCATTCCCCAGTGTTCTGGGACACAAGCAGTTTGGTTACTGCTGAGAGACGTGTCCTGAGTAAGGCCTAAGGCATCTATTAATTCAAGGCCCCTGAGGCTGGAGTTTAGGGCTCCAGGGTGCTTATCCCTTGTGTGAATTAATTAATTAATGGAGGGTGGGGTGGGCATAAGCATGGCATGGCATGTTTGTGGAGGTCAGAGAACATTTTTTTCAGGGTTTGATTCTCTTCTTCCACCCTGTGGGTCCCTCAGGTCATTAGACTTCGTGGCAAGTGCTTTTATCCACTGAGCCATCTTATCAACTGTGTGTGTGTGTGTGTGTGGTGTGTGTGTGTGTGAGTGTGTGTACATTGCACACGTATGTGCTAATGTGGCTAGCTAGCTGGTCTACCAGTGAGCCCAGCCCTGGGGTTGCAGGCATCCCCTGCTATACTTGGCTTTTTATTTTGATGTGACTATGAAGATGTAATCCAGGTCTCATGCTTTACCAACTGAGTGATCACCCGGCCCCATTTTGTTGTTTGAGATAGGGGTTTTATATTGCCTTGACCTGCTTGGAACTCAGTGTGTAGATTAGGCTGCCCTGGAAGGGCGGTGATTCTCTGAATGCTAGGATTATAGGCGTGTGCCCTATACCTCATTCTAAAGTTGCATTCTTCTCCCCTCTGCCACCCCCACCCCACGTGTGTTTGGAGGCACCAAGCAGCCTCCGAGTTGGAAAGTTGCTTCTCAAGTTGAGTGACCTTCAGGGAGTGCTTTCTCCTTGAGAGTTTTGGGGTGCAAGGGACAGTTATTTCACACTCTCTGCCTCTTTTCCCTTTGTCTTTTCTTTTCTTTCTTTTTGCCAGCGGCTGAACCCTAGTGGCAGGCCCAGAGAACCCCATGCCTTGACCTTTGTTCTCAGTGCTAAGCAACCCAAGGTATTTGCATCAGTCTGTCATTGTGACTATATTCATTATTGTTGGGGGAAAGCTTTTTCCCACCTCCACCCCTCAGTGATCCTGTCAGTTGGGGAAAGACTGGAAAGCATAGGGACAGGGCTTCCCTGTGGTAAGTGCTCTAGATGGGTTATTTCCTGCTGCTTCTCACCCCTGGAGGAAGAGGCAGGGAAGTCTTAAGGAATAGGGAGGCCTGAGCTGGGTCTTGAGGGTGAAGAGGAGTTTGTATTAGTTAGGATTTCTATTGCTGTGATAAAATGCCATAACCTAAAGCAACTTGGGGAGGAAAAGCTTTGTTTAGCTTTCAGGTCAGGTTACACTCCATCACTGAGGGAAGTCAGCATGAACTAAAGTCCCTGGAGGCCTTGGAGGAACACTGCTTACTGGCTTGCTCTTCAGGACTTGCTCAATTTGCTTTCTTAAACACCCCAGAACCACCTACCCAGTGATGACACTGCCCACTGTGATCTGGGCCCTCCCACACCAACCATTAGTCAAGAAAATGCCTTACTGGTTTGCCTTCAGGCCAGTCCTATGGAAGAATTTTCTTAATTGTGGCTCCCTCTCCTCAGATAACTCTAGCTTGTGTCAACTTGACAAAAACAAACAACAAAAAGCCCAACCAGGGCAGAGTTCAGTAGGCTGGGAAGTGGGCATATAGCTGTATGTGGGCATAGGCAGAGAGCTTGGGGGCAGTTGAGACTCAATCTAGGGACAGTTGACCGTTTTGCCTGAGTGGCTGGCAAGGAAATGTCCAGGCTGGACCCTTTCAGTCTTCTGCGTTTGTTTTAGTTGGTTCTGGGCTCTCCTTGACTCCCTTAGAATTCAGGCAGTGGAGAGAGTGTGGATTTGGGTCAGTTCCTGTCCCCATCACATGCCCCAGAATGTACACTGCCAGTTCATCTGAGCCTTCAGCTGCTGTGTTCCATTTGCAGCGAGCCGTTCACTGGGGGCCCCTGTTAGGGAGACCGTGCGCTTGCAGCCTGGTTGGCTGCCAAACTCGCTGGAAGCTGAGAGGGTTAAAGCACCAAGCCAGCTGGCGAACATTAGTTCCCCTCCGCGTCACGTCACTGGCTGATGGAGAGGCAGAGAGTGAGCTGGTGGCGTGCGCCGGAGGGAGCTGCCCTCGGCTCACCCAGGGGGCCACATGGCCTGGTGCCCATCCTGCAACCCCAGGTAGGCTGGCCATGGATGCAGTGTCCTGAAGTGGATGTTGCCGCACTTGTGTGTGCGTGTGTGTGTCTGTGTCTGTGTACGTACATACGTACGTACACACATGCATGTTTCTCTTTGAAAGAGTTCTGTGCTGGCCAGAACTTCGTGGAAAAAGAAAGGGCGTGGGGGACAGAGAGAAGAGAGGGGAGTGGCTCTCCCTAGAATGTGGGGAAGGGCCGACTTTTTCTTAAACCGCCAAGTGTCCCAACAGCGGCTAGGGACAGACTTCTTGCAGCCTCCTCTAAGGTGGTGCCCCACCCCCCTCTTCCCAGGGCATGCAAGTCCCTAGAGGCCAGGGAACAATTTGCTGAGGTGGCCTAAGTACATGTTTTCTCCATCTGTTTTTGTGACCAAGAGGAGTTTCAAAGAGGCTGCCATGTGCCGAGTCAGTAGCTAGTGTGTGGCCGCCCTGTGGTTTCACATGGCTGGCCAAGACCAAGACCTCCCTTCCCCAAAGAAATTCAACAAGAGCTTTCAGGGTCCTAAGCACCACACTTATAGTGACCTGCGCCTGTGGGGCTGGAAGGCTGTTTTAGTGTGGCTCACTGATGTCTTGGCCACCAGTGTGTGATGGGGACAGGGTTGCAGGGAGGGCTTCTAGGCAGAGGAGGTTACAAAAGTACAGATGTGCAGGGAAGATTTAGTTGTCCCCTGGGCTTCACAGATGCAGTTAAGAAGCTTGAGATGTGTGTTTTCCTAGTTTGCTTGGAGGTCAGGAGGGAAAAAATGTCCAAATTAGGAATGGGCTTGTGGCTTAGCTGAGCGTAGCGAAGAAGAGAGTGTCTGGTGTGGATGCTGAGATCTCAGGGACACTTCTGGTCAAGGAAGGGCCCCGGTGGTGGAGAGTCTCACTCTGGCTTAGGTTATCAACTAGTGTCTGCTGGCTCATGTCTGAGTCTGCTGTAGGGGGTCTTCACTCTTTCCAGGGGACTCCTGGCCAGTCTTCCTTCTCACCTCCCCCCTGTTTTTCAGCTTTTTGAGCCCAGGTTGGCCTGGAAATTGCTATGTAGCCAGGGATGATCTTGAACTCCTGACATTCCTGCCTCCTGAGTGATGACTGCAGCCCTGTCCCACCAGGCTGTGGTTTTGTGGTGCTTGGGCTCCAGCCTAGTGGGGATGGAACTAGAGCTCAAACACACTAGCCAGGCAACCGAGCCATGCCCAACCTTCGCCTTTTCCCTAACGGGGAGGTGGGAGGGCCTACTTAGGGACCTTAGGGCATCACCTCCGAAACCACCTCTCTCTGCTTTGCCAGCCCTTCGTGAGGTCTGAGCCTCCATTACTCCCAGACGCAAGTGCAATGTCTTATTACAGACAGGAAAGCTGAGATGACCAGTCTGGGCCACCCAACTAGGTGGCACTGGTGTTGGAAGTCGTGGTTGAGGCTCATTGTCGTGAGCCAGCCCTTTCCTTGGGCTGGGCCACCGTCTGTGCTATACAGTGAGTGTTCCTGTAAGTCTTTGACACCACAGGGTCAGGACACAGTGGCCTGGGCAGTGGCTGCTCCTTCATGGGATTTTGCTAGGTCCATGTGTCTAACTTGGAGATGGACTTTAGTGACTTAGGCCTGGGCAGTGAGCCAAGTTCATGTTCTCACTCTGCCGGTGATGCCTGGACAAAACATCAGTGTCCTGCCCTAAAGCAGGGTGAAGGGATTACTGCCGGGGACACACTGAGCTGCTGGCAGCAGGACACTTCCAGCAGTGCTCAGAAGGCCACAGAGTCATGGTTAGGGTGACTGTGATGGCTAATGCTGATGGTTGACTGGACTCTCCCAGGAGGCAAACCACGGGGCATGTCTGTGAGAGTTCGGGTTTGCTTCACTGATGTGGGAAGACCCACCCTGAATGTGGGCAGCACCATCCCATGGGCTGGGATCCTGAACTAAACAAAATGAAGAAAGTGAGCCAGAGCAAACATTCACCACTCTGTTTCCTGACTGCGGGTGCAATGTGACCAGCAGGTGCCTCAAGCTTCTGCCTCCATGCCTTCCTGCCATGACGGACTGTGCACCCAAACTGCGAGCCAAAGCCACGCCTTGTCACAAACAACAGCAAAGTAGATAAATGCAAAAGAGCACAGATCAGCACAAACCATCCTCAGGGTGACCCATCTTCTAAGGGTGAGCATCATAAGTGAGAGTCCATTTCCTTCTAGCCCTCCTTCCTTCCCTTCCTCATTTCCTCTCTCTTCTCCTGCCTACTTACTTTCCCTCTCCCTAATTGCTCCCCCTCCTTCAGTCTCTCTAGCCCAGGCTGTCCTTTAAATCACTCTAGTGGAGGACGGCCTTGAGCTCCTGATCCTCCTGCCTCCACTGCCCAGATGCTGGGCTCTCGGGCTTTATAACCCCTCACTCTCCCTTCCCCCGACCCCAATCCCTGATCTGGGTTAGGTTCTTTTCTTTCTATTCAGGGCTTATCTTTTCCAGGATAGCTCTAAAATTGAAAACAAAAATAGAAAAAAATGTTAATTCCCACACTGTTGGAATTCACAGCTTCAGCAGGGTTGTGAAGCCAGAAGGGTGGGCTTCCTGTCTTCATCCAGAATTGCAGTCATCCAGGCCTCTTACCTGGCCTTTCCTTCCTTCCTTCCTTCTCTAGTAGAGATGTCCGCAGCACGACTCCAGCATGCTTCAGCTCTTGTCTGAGCTGCTGGGCAGGTACCAGGTGTAGAGTCTTTGATGAGGGACAAGTGCAGGGTGGATGACATCCATGGACAAGCCCGTCTTGCTCTGATCCCTTATCTTGCTTCTAGAGCACCTCTGGTCCTGGTCATAATATGCTCTGCAGAGACACTTTCCCATAGCCAAAGGTCATTTACCTGAGTCGCTGTTGAATTTCCGTCATGGGAGCTACCATTGGTGCCACATACTAACAAGCTACAGCAGTGCCAACCTGTGAGTCCAGCTGCTCCGGTGGGAGGAAGGAGCTGTTGGCATTGCTGGGACCAGTGTCTAGGCTACATCTGCTTCTGTGTTTCAGTGGGAAGAGTTGAAAGTGTGTTGGCACACCCCTCGGATTGCCCACTTGGGGCAGTTTGGGGAGAATTACAAGAACAGGAGGCCTGACCTGAGTGGGTGGGGCTCAGAGTATTTGCTGGAGTCTTGTGTAGAGAACCCTGATTTCCTTGACTGTGGGCTGAGAGAGAACTGCCCTGCAGTGGGACTCGGGCTGAGGCTGATGTAGAGGGAGCAAATGCCTGTGAGATTCTAACAGGTCAGGACCACAGGGACAGTGCCAGTCATGCAGGCTAGGAAGGTCTGCCCTTTCTGTCCCCACAGGATTTATGGATGTGATGGCTGTTGGCCTCATTCCTATAAAACTAGGCACAGATCGAAACTTTTCATGCTTTATGGGCTGAAAGCAGTTTATTGGTCCAGGGATGTAGCTAGTTCCTAGGGTGCTTGTCTAGAGCTTGAGGCCCTGGGTCCTCGTCACCAGCCCTGCATAGACTGGGTGTGGTGATGCAGGTCTGTGATTCCAGAAGGACAAGATCATAAGTTCAAGGTCATCCTTCCCTGCAGAGTTTGAAGCTGCCTAGACCACCGGAGAGCCTGTCTCCAAGACAACAAGAAAGGAAGGAAGTAAAAAAGGAAGGAAGGACCAACAAATCCAAAATTTGTTAATTAACGGAGTGCTGTGGCAAGTTAACTTTATTTGATAAGTAAGAAAAAATATTTTTCTGATTTGTTCGCTGTGGAAGTCAAAGTTGTCATTACTTGCTAAGTTTACCTTGGGGTGTCTTCTTAAAACACACACACAATTAATTTAGTGTGTGTGAATGTGAGCATGTATGTGTATCGGCTACTGTGTGGTGGTCAGAGAGCAACTTCAGAGGGTCAGTTTTCTCCTGCCTTGTTGAGCTGGATCTCTCTTGTTGGCTGTGAACTCCAAGCTAGGTGGCCAGTGAGTTTCTAGTCAATGCTCTGGTCTCCACCCCTTGTTTGTGGGCGGAGTTCTGGGATTACAGATGTAAACCACTGCATCTAGCTTTTTATGTGGGTTCATAGGATCGAGCTCAGATTCTCAGGCTTGTACTGGTAGTGCCATTATTCCCTGAGCCATCTCCCTGGCCTGAGCTATCTTTTTAGCAGTGGAAAGCAGCACTAAAAATTAAACTCAAAGAGGTTATGTTATTTGTTCTCTGTCGTACACCGCGTGTGAAGGAACGCCACGAGGAGATAAGGCCATGAGGTCTGTTGCATAGAGAAGGCGACTAGATTAATAGAGAGGGACTAGAATTTGTCTTTTCCCTGAGTTGGGCATGGGAACTGTAGTAGTATCTCCCTACCCTCCTTATCGCATAATTCCTAGGGTGTTTGCCTAGTATGCTTGAGGTCCTGCAAGAACTGGGCATGGTGATGCATGCCTGTAATTCCACGTGTCAGGAGGATCTGAATGTTACTAGTTCACACCACCCCCTCCAGACAGAATTGGCTGTTTCAAGTGTTGTCTAGCAGTATCCTATGTCCTGGAAAGTGTGTGGAGCCCTGGCTCACACAGGGGTTGTGTCTACTTCTCTCAGAAGCTGCTGGCCCTCCTGCCTCCAGCTCCTGAATATGGGGATTGCAGGCCACCACGACTGGTTTATGCTGTGCTGGGTGAACAAGCCCAGGGCATTGTGCGTGTGAAGCAAGCATCCCCAGCCTCTTGCCGTCATTTCTGATGATTTATCTCCCTCTCCAGCCTGTTGCCTTCTGTCCCACAGGCCCACCCTCCCTGCCACTGGCAGTCGGATGTTTGGATAACCGGGCATAACTGGGCGGGTGATCATAGGGACCCTGCTTCCGCCTGTGTCTGCTGGTTGACAGATGTCTCTGCATGAGCCTAGGCTGCTTAGAGCCTTGCGTGTCAGCTGCGGTCCAGCAGCGTCCCAGTGTGGGGCAGGACACCAGGAGTGAGGAGTCCCCAAGCCCTTGCTGCTGGCCACACTGGGAGACTATCCGGTGATGACTCTTTGTTGTGATATAGCAGAGCCTTGGGTGGCAGCTATCTGGAGATAGCTGGGCCACTTGTAGCACATGTCCCGTTGAGTGAATCAGAAAGGAGAGTGGAGGTGGTGGTGGATTCTGGGAGGCTGGGAGCAATGCCCTGTGCCTGCCAGCAGAGGAGAGAGCCATGCTGGTCTGTCTCCACTACTTCACATTCACGGTTACAGTCAGGTAAGTTTTCTTCCAGTCACATGGTGGGCCTTTCAGTCTAGCATTCCCCGTGGTCTGTTTGGGGTTTCCATCCACACAGTCTTTGTGTACCCAAGTCGGCACATGCCTTCCGTTGCCCTTATCTAGGGATACAGTGGGGGAGTCCCTACACTGCAGGGACTCCTCAACTGGACCCACTTCTTTTTAACTGGAAAGATGAGTATTTATTTCAAGGCACAATTGGATCTCTGGTAAGGACTTCAAAAAGTGGGGTTTCTCTGCGTTCCTGTTTTCTAGATTAGGGACCTATCATCTGAGTACTCCTGGCCACATGGGTGGGTAGTGGCTTTGGAGCCAGGCCCGGCACCAGCAAAGCCATTGCTTGCTTTAATCTGGGCCACCCTGGGCAATGACTTGAGGAGTAGTAGCTCGTCTCTGGGCACTGTTGCCCCAGAGGGCCCTTTGGAGATCAACCCAAGTGTCCACTGATGGGTGAGTGGGTACACAAAGTATAGTCTGGAGATCAGGTGGAGTATCATTCTGCTTTGGAAAAGAAGGAAGTCCTGATTCATGCTATAACCTCAAACCATGGGGATATGGCGCTAAGTGCAATAAACATGTTTCAAAAAGCTATATAGTGTTTGATTTTTAAAATAATTCTTTATTTTATGCGCATGAGTGTTTTGCATGTATATGTATGTGTATCACATGTATGCCTGGTACCCACAGGGGTCAGAAGAGGATATAGGATCCCCTAAAACTGGAGTTATGGACGGTAGTGAGCCACACGTGGGTGTTAGGAACTCAACATACATCCTTCTCCACCCTTGCAGTTTGTAAAGGTCTTGGGGTTAGTAAGCCTTTGTCCTGCCCTGTGTCTCCTCCAGGTCCAGGCCCTGGAAGGAAATGAAGTCAAATCCCACGCACCACAGCCCTTCAAGCCACAGAGAGCGCTTGCTGGTGGCATTGGCCATGTGGGCAAAAGCTTGCTTCTAAACAAAACACGGATAAAGCAGAAGCAAGAATAGATTTGGTCAGTTTATTGAACCGTCCCATTTTTCTCTTTCAAATTACATTTTTATTCAGTTGGGAAGGGTGGTCACATGATACACTGTATGTGTGAAGTCCTTTCTTCTACCATGTGGGTTCTGAGGACAGAGTTCAAGTCACCAGGCTTGGTAGCCAGCGTTCTTCCCCCTGAGCCACCTTGGTTGGTCATTCCATTTCTGTCCCTCTCTCTGTGACTGCCAGAAGGTCTCCCATGCCTTCTAGGCTGGACTGGGCCACACAGTCTCCTGTGTGCTTTCATAGTCTCGCCCCACACCGCACAGAAAGAGACACAGCCTTTACAAACAGATTCTCACAGATATACCTGTCACCCACATATTCTACACCCCCCCACACCCCTCATGCTCAGCCAAAACACATTCATAAGTACTGCACAGGTACATTTTTGCATACTCATGTACAGTCATCAATATACTATCACATACATGCACTCTCTGAATCTTTCACACACATTGGCAGTCACACATGTGTACACATATGTACACTCTGTTGTCATACACATCCACACATACATTTACACCCATATCTATACACACCCATCACACAATGGAACATTCTGCATACACACAGCCCTTATATCCCTCACACATTTAACCCACATGTAAGCATGTGTCGACAGAGCTCACCAGAGAGAACCGTTTATGGGGGTTGCCAGATCAATAGCACCCGATTTCCATGGAGTTTATTGCAGTAGCATGTGTGGAGCCTCCATCTCTGCCTATAGCAGTGCCTCTGTGAGCCATCTTTGTCCCGGTTTGTGCTCAGGAGTATTTTGGTTACTTTACACAGTACCTCACGAAGGCGACATAAGGAAGAGTTTATCTTGGCTCACAGTGGAAGGGTACAGTCTGTCAGGGCAGGGAAGGCATGGCAGCAGTAACTTGAAGCCGCCAGACACATTTGTTGCATCCGTAGCCAGAGATGAACACTGGTGCTCGGCCCACTTCCTCTTTTTTGTGACGTTTAGGACCCCAACCCATAAAATAGAGCTGCCCATGATTAGGGCGGGTCTTCCCACCTCAGTCAACCCAATCTAGAAACTCCCTCACAGACAAGGAGGTTTGTCTCCTAGATGGCTGTAGACCCTGTCGCGTTGACAGCGTTAACCATCACTGCATGCTAGGGCGTGCCTGACTCACAAACAAGATGTACAGCAGCGGCTCCTGAGGAGCCGCTCCATCCTGGTGGTACCGTACCCCTTTCCCAGGTGCCTGCTAGGAAGGGAAGTGAGTGCAGCCTCATAGAAGACCCTAGGCATCCAGTGTGGTGTAGGAGGGCTGTATTAGACCACCACCGCCCCCCTCCCCCTGTGAGTTCTTAAGGCCTCTTGCTGCTGTTGCTTCCACTTCTGGTCCATTGAGAGCATTTAGGGGCTTTGGGATGCTCAGAGACCTGTGGGGTGACTTTTTGTGAACCTCATTCAGGTTCTACAGCAGGGCTTCACCCCTGTTAGCTTACACTGTGGGCCACACATAGGTCTTGGGGGAGGAATGTCTCTGGCTGACTACGGGCAAGGTATATGTCCTTGTCTGTACATGAGTAAGCATGCGTTATGTGTAAGATTGCTTCCAGGTCTCTTCTGAGTGGAGGAGCTTTGTGTGATAGCCTCCATTGTTTTGGGCCTAGTGTTTGCTACTGAGCAGGTCTCAGCTGAGTTGTGGTGGATGGTGGACTTTCTACTTACCCAATGGTCCTTCGGTGTGAGCCTATTTCCTGCCCCTAATCCTAGCATCTCCCGCCAAGGCTAAGCAGCAGTGTGCAGTGCCCCTGTGGGAAGGATCCTGTGTTCCTCCTTGCCTCCTTAATCATTTTAACAGCTCAGTTTCTTCTATACTCAGAGGGTTCCTATCTCTCCCCTGCCTTCTGCTCCGTCTCTGCACCCCGGCAGGAACATGCCAGGCACTAGGAGTCCTTAGCGCAGGGTGGGGAGGAATGAGAATGAGCTCAGGCTCCCCTGGTGTACACGGATAGATGGACGCAAACGCAGGTGTGCACATGTGTGTGCCAAACTCCGTGTATGTCTGAAGGGTGGGCTGCAGGTTTCTGGGAACATGGTCCCTTGTAGCAGTGACCCTCAGGGCACTGGGAGAGAGACCAAACTCAAGGCAAAGGTAATAGGGGTCTGTTTCTTGGGGGCTCTGTCACGGCAGCACTTAGCATGATAAAGGGGGGTAGAAAGATGGTTCAGTGGTTAAGAGCATTGCTGCTTGTCCAGAGGATTCAGGTTCAGTTCCCAGCTTACAACCATATACACATGTACGTACATACACATACATACATATATATACATACATATACATATTTTTTCCAGTAAGAATATGACATCCTCTGCTACCCTCTGTGGGCACAAGGCAAGGCACCCATACACATAAAATAATAAGATAATGTTTAAAAATGATGAGGATGGTGATGAGGGCACACAGTCATTGTGGGCAAACAGACCGGGGCCCTCTCTGCGCACACGTTCTTTCCCTTTTTGCCTGACTCCATAATACTCCCTTGGCTCTCTGTGCTGGCTCTATATCTAATTCTGTGTCTCTGTCTGTCTGTCTGTCACTTTCCTCCTGTTCTGTTCTCTCATCGGCCTCTGGCCTCTGTGTCTGTCTGTCTGTCACTTACCTCCTGTTCTGTTCTCTCCTTGGCTCTCTGTGCTGACTCTATATCTAATTCTGTGTCTCTGTCTGTCTGTCTGTCTGTCACTTTCCTCCTGTTCTGTTCTCTCATCGGCCTCTGGCCTCTGTGTCTGTCTGTCTGTCACTTACCTCCTGTTCTGTTCTCTCTTTGGCTCTCTGTGCTGGCTCTATATCTAATTCTGTGTCTCTGTCTGTCTGTCTGTCTGTCACTTTCCTCCTGTTCTGTTCTCTCATCGGCCTCTGGCCTCTGTGTCTGTCTGTCTGTCACTTACCTCCTGTTCTGTTCTCTCCTTGGCTCTCTGTGCTGGCTCTATATCTAATTCTGTGTCTCTGTCTGTCTGTCTGTCTGTCACTTTCCTCCTGTTCTGTTCTCTCATCGGCCTCTGGCCTCTGTGTCTGTCTGTCTGTCACTTACCTCCTGTTCTGTTCTCTCCTTGGCTCTCTGTGCTGGCTCTATATCTAATTCTGTGTCTCTGTCTGTCTGTCTGTCACTTTCCTCCTGTTCTGTTCTCTCATCGGCCTCTGGCCTCTGTGTCTGTCTGTCTGTCAC
>PVIU01008003.1:0-37216 GCA_004026605.1 Ondatra zibethicus | reverse complement strand
ATCACCACCATCATCACCATCATCATCATCACCACCATCATCACCATCATCATCATCTAAAAATAATTGCTGGCTTGTTTAGTGTTCATCCTTTTCAGCTTTATTAGGTACTGTCAAATTGCTCTCCAAAGCAGCTAGGCAAGTTTCTCATCTCCACTTATGTAATAGTTGATTCATGATTTTATTTTATTTTTTGCCAATCCACTAAACATGACTGATCCTGCTTTAATTTGTATTCCCCTTATTTGTGATGCATTGGACACTCAGATTTCTTCTTCATTCATTTGTGTATTTCTTTCCTTTGCTCAGCTTCCTTTTCTAAAAACAACTTTTCAGAGATGCTGACCATTTTTCTCTCATACCCTTTCTCTGTCTTTGCTTGGCCATGATTCTGAGGTATGAGTTGGTTTGTTAGGGCAACAATTGTATGTTATAATTTTTTAAATTTATTTTTAATCATTTATATTTACATGTGTATGTTTTCCACATGTGAGTGTGCATATGTGCATAAAAGCCAGAGGTTTACATTGGGCATTTTCTTAGAAATTGATCTCCGCTTTATCTTTTGAGACAGGATCTCCCCGCCCCCACCATTTCATTTCCCTTTCCTTTGATCCTGTGCCCCCCAAGCTCCCCTGTTTCCTGCTTGGTGTAGGAGGGTCCTTCTGTATTTGGGTTGCTTTTATTGGAGATGATGGGGGAAGAGCCACTAGCCAATCACATCACCTTCCTTTTGAATGGTTGGGGTAAGTAAGCCCCACTTTCGTTTGTTTTTTAGCTGTTTTGAGGTCAGCCCGTCTCTCTTCAGAAGTACATTCATGTCTGGTTTTGAACAGCAGTTTATCAGCCTTGTCCTTCTCGTGTGCCTTTTCTGGCTCTTGGTTGCTTCTGTGCGTCTCGCGGTGCTGGAGACCGAACCCACACCTTTCTGAGCCCTGGGCTAAGCATTTAACTCGAGTTTTATAAACTGTAGTGTGCCGAGCTACTAAGCTACCTCTAGCTCTTTGAAAGTCGAATGAGTCTTGAATCCCAAGTGTTTGCCAGACGCTGTCCCTTGAATCATGCCTCTCTCCTATTCTCTTGCTCTCGTGTTCTCCTCCATTCTCATGCCGTTTTTACCTCATCTTTCTATCACCCATCACTTTTCGCTTAGGCATTCTTAATCCCTTTTTAAGCTAACTATAGGCTCTTTCTGCTGTCTGCTGACTCTTGCCCATGAGTGTGCCTGCATGCGCTTTGTAATTTGGGGTAATGAGTAGAGATTTAACTGTAGGAAATTTGCTTGGCCTGAGCGTTCCTTCCAAAGTGGTCTTCTGGATGCTTGCCAGGGTCTTTAAAGTTTTCTTTTCTTTTTAATTTTAAAAACCGCATTTATTTATTTATTTGTCTGTCTGTCTCTATGCATGATGCATGCACACATATGTGCACGCATGTGCACGCACACACACACGTTTGTGTGTGTGTTTATGTGTATGTGTACACTCAGATGCCTCAGAGTGAGTGAGGAGGTCAAAGGACAGCTTGGAGGATGGGGAACAAACTCATGGTTAGAATTGGCAGCGAGTACCTTTCCCCGCTTAGCCATCCCCACAGTCCGGATTACTGGGTCTTTAGGAGCTGTACAGGTGTGCTATCAGTTTATGATCTTTCTGTGGCTTGGAGTTCAACGTGGGGTGGGATGAGATTGTCACTTTAACTCTACCCAGTGAGGCTCAAACCTGTGACTGCAAACCTTCTGGAGAGACCTCATTAGCCTCTTCCCTGTCCCAAGAAGAGGGAAAGCGTACAGCCTCCCCGGTACATCAGTGCTACTGGGGAGCAGAGGGCACCCAGGCTGCACCAGTGCCACTGGGGTTCATGTCTGTCCTAGTTGGAGCTTCTGTTGCTGTGATAAACACCATGGCCAAAAGTCACTGGGGAGTAAAGAGTTTATTTCCTTTCACAATTTCCAGTCACACGTCATCTCTGAGGAAAGTCACGGCAGGAACCTGGAAGCAGAAACTGATACAGAAGTCATGGAGGGGTGCTGCTTACTGACTTGCTCCTCCTGGCTTGCTCAGCCTGTCTTCTTACACAACCCAGGACCATCTACCCAGGGGTGACACTGTCCGCAGGAGGCTGGACTCCCCCACATACATCATTAGCCATGAAAATGCCCTATAGACTTGTCTACAGGCAATCAGATGGAGGCATTTTCTCAGTCGAGGCTTCTTATACCAGATAACTCTAGCTTGTGTTAAGTTGACAATAACCAACCAGGACAGTAAGAGACCCCATTTCAAGGGTGGAAAAGGATAAAGCAGGACACCCCATATTCTCCTTTGGTCTTCACAGGTGTATGCATGGGTGTGAGCACCCACAGACACGCGTGCACCACCACCACCCTGTCTCCAGGACACTGGGTCTCATCCTGGCCCCTGAGCCACCAGCCCCAGCTCAAGGATTCCTGATGACCCTGGGACCCTCTATCTTCCACCTTCAGGTGGTCCCTTTGCTAGGTGTCCTCTGTGCATGTCTGGGCAAGTGTTCCCGCATCCTCTGTCTGGAAAGCTTGCAGTCTCCCCATGAGTGAGCCGTCACTCATGGGGAGACTGCAAGGCAGATTAAAGGCAGAGGATGGGGGAGAGACATAACCCCATATTTTGGGAAAGAATTGTAATTATTATCCACTCCTAAGCAAAAGGCTTGTGAAGTGCTCGGTTTTCCAAGGAGGAAATCCTAACCCTCTGCCTTCGTCTAAAACCCACTGGCTGAGTCCCTCTCAGCCTGCAGGGTGGGGACCAAGGCTTCTACAGCCTAAAGAAAGGTGAAGGTTGTCAGAGGCCTGCTCCTTCTCACTTTGTGCTAGCCAATCCTATGTCTTCCTTGCAGGCCACGTGACCATCTTTCAGATAAACTGATACCTTTGCAAGGGTGGTCCCCGTTACTCCCACCTCCCTACTTAGTACAAGACGCTTAATGGGACCCAAGCAGGCCTACTACTGCCTCTTCCTCTTCTTCCTCTTCCTCCTTCTCTTCTCCTCCCCCTCCTCGTGTGTGTGTGTGTGTGTGTGTGTGTGCGCGCGCGCGCGCATATGTGTGTGCGCACATAGACACACACATGCATGCATTGCTGCTGTCACTATTGTGGTCTTAAAATGCTAATTGTAGCCTTCCTCCTGTTCTTCCCTTACTCATCTGGATGAACTGTTAGAAGTATTTAGTCTCTTGTTAAGTTTTTATTTATTTTGGCATTTTATTTCATTATGTGTGTATGTGCATGTGAGCATGTGTGTCTGTGTGTGATTGTGGATACCAGAGGACAACCTTGAGTATATTGTCCCTTAGGACCCCATCTACCTTGTTGATCTGGGACCCACCAAGTAGGCCAGCTGATTAACCAGTGAGTCCCAGCGATCCAGCTGTCTCTGTGTCCCCCGTTCTGTGATTACAAACACATGCCACCATACCTGGCTTCTTTTTGTGGGTTCCTGGATTTGAACTTGGGTCCTTAAGCACTCTTCTCACTGAGGCATCTCCTTAGCACTACTTAACTGTTTTAAATAGAATGGCTCATGGCTCATTATCCAGTTGACATGGAGTATCCCTCATACAGAGAGCTGGAAAATATGAATATTTTGAGCACCAAGAGGACACCACCCAAGGAAAATTATACACAGTGAGGCTTTGCTCCAGGCACAGAACGACCATTAGGCTGTGTGTTGAAACTGAATCCCATGCCTTGATTGAGTCTCAAGCCCAAGATATTTCACTGTGCATGTGCCATCCGAAATCCAAAACATTCCACATCCCATAATGTCTCAGATATGCTCAGATGAGGTGGGACTTGTCAATTGAGAAACAGGCTGTAGGGTACTAGGGAGATGACTCAGTTCATAAAAGGCTTACTATATAAGCATGAGGACCTGAGTTAGTGTCCCTAGAATCTGTGTAAGTACTCAGGCATACATGGCTCATGTCTGTAACCTCTCACAGGGAAGGGAGAGATAGGTGGGTCCCTGGAGCTCGCTGGCCAACCAGTCTAGCCACACTAGTGACTTCCAGGGTTAGTGAGAGATGCTGTCTCAGCAAACGAGGTGGAGGGTGACCAACGAGGACAGCTGACATTAACCTCTGGCCTCTGGACCACGTATCCACACCTTGCATGCTCATTCCTCCCCTTCACATACAAAATATTCTATTTAATGAGAATTTGCTTTTGTTTTTGTTTTGTTGTTGTTGTTTTGGTTGGTTGGTTGGTTGGTTTTGGATTTTTTGAGACACAGGGTTTCTCTGTGTAGCCCTGACTGTCCTGGATTTGCTATTACAGAAAAGGAATTCAACAGTGGTAAAAGGTTATCTACTGAGAACCCTGTTTCCCAGTCTTATCTCCCAAAAGCCAACTGGTTCCCCTCCCTAGAGGCACTGCTGTTACCTGTTTAATACACATCCGTTGAAATATTCTAGATGTGCACGCATAACTCAGACATAATTTTGGAATATTTATGTTTGTGTGCTTATCTATAAATTTGTATACATACATACATATATATATTTCCTAATGCAATTGCCGGCATCTCTCTTGCTTTCCCTGTCAATGCATCTTGCAAATTGTTCCACACCAGAAAGAAACGCTTCTTCATTCTTTTTATGGCTGTCTGCTATTCCATTATACAGACGGCTGTAATTTATTTAACGAGACCCCTTTCTGATGGGTGTTTAGATTGCCAGTCTTCTGCCATTTCCAAACAGTGCCGCGTGAAGCACCTTGTACCTGGGTTACTTACCTACTTGAGAGTGTCTTTGGAGGACTCAGAGTGACTTTGCAGGAGAGATAATCATTGCTTCATGGTCAAGGTTACCTGGCTGGTGAGGGCTGACCTTGGCCTCTTGGGCTTCTTATCCACTACTCTGGTAGTTAAAGGAATTTTCCTACGATCTTTACCTAAATATACGGCTGTAATTTCTGTCTTTGGTTTATTTGTTTTTTTCTTTCTCACTATGTAACCCTGACTAGCCTGTAACTTGCTATGTATACCAGGCTAGATTTGAACTTACAGAGGTTTGCCTGTTTCTGCCTCCCAAGTGCTGGGATTAAAGTGTGCACCACCACACATGGCCTCCGGTATAGTTTCTGAAGGAATGGCACTTCTTGGACTCCAGACTTTGCCTGCTAGCCAAATACACAGGAAGTAGATTTATTGATCCATTTGTAGATCATCTAGGAATAAATTCAAAGAAGCGTTTGAAAATTATGTGTGTGTGTGCTCACACATGCAGGCATGCATACTGCAGCATGATCATGGAGATCTAAGGACAGCTTGTGAGAGTCTCCTCTCCTTCAGCCACACGGGTCCCAGTGATCAGACTCCAGGTGAACGCCTTTACCTGCTAAGCCATCTTGCTGTCCCTAACATTAAAACAGAAATTCATACAACTATATATTGCTTCATTAAGTATATTTTCACCTATACTCTCTGTCTGTTACTGTGAGAAAAATCACTAAGGAAGGAAGGATTTATTTGTTTTGTTTTTTCATTTTATTTATTTATTTATTTTCAAAGTGGGGTTTCTCTGTGTAGCTTTGGTGCCTGTCCTGGAAGTAGCTCTTGTAGACCAGGCTGGCCTTGAACTCACAGAGATCCGCCTGCCTCTGCCTCTGAGTGCTGGGATTAAAGGTGTGTGTCACTGCCGCCCAACTAGAAGGATTTATTTGGTCTACAGCTTGGTGTGATATTCTGCCTGGCAGGGAATCAACAGTGGGATCTTGGGGCAGCTGATTACATTGCATCTCAAAGTCAAGAAATAGGTGGATCCTTGCACTCAGCTAACTTTCTGCTTTTCATAAAGTCCATGATTCCAGCCCAGGGAATGATGCCATGCTCAGTGGGCAGGACTTCTCTCCATAATTAGCCTCACAGTGATAATCTCCCATAATCCCCACAGGCAGCCTAGGGACTTAGCTCTTAGATGATGTTCAATGTCATCAGTGATTGAGATTAACCATCACACCCCGTCTTATATTTCTTACCTCTTCTCCATCCCACTAATCTCCTCCGTTTTGTGGACAGTTCCACTTAACCCTTCATGTCTTATATGTTTTGCTGGCTAGTTTTAGGTCAACTCGCCTCAGGCTAGAGTCATTTTGGAAGCGGGAGCCTCAGTTGAGAAAATGCTTCCACCAGACTGGCCTGTGGGCAAGCCTGTAGTGCATGTTCTTGATTGATAATTGATGCGGAGGGGCCCAGCTCACTGTGGGCAGTACCACTCGCTGGCTGGCGGTCCTGCAGGGTATAAGAAAGAAGGCTGAGCAAGCCATAAGGAAGGGAACAAGCCAGTAAGCAGTGTTTCTCCTTCAGCTCCCACCTTCAGGTCCTGTCTTGAGTTCTTGCCCTGATTTCCCCTGGTGACGGAGGAGTATGACCTAAGAACTGTAGACTGAAGTAAACACTCTTTCCTTCCTTAAGTTGCTTTTGGTCCTGGTGTTTTTATCATAATAGAAACTCTAATTAAAGATATAGTCACACATGATTTTATGTTTCTCTATAAAATCTAGAAATCATAAACATAAAAGATTCCAAAAAAACCCTGAAAATAGATTTACCATATGACCAGCTGTATCACTCCTGGTATTTCCCCAAAGGACGACACACGGGCACCTCACAGGAACACTTGCATACCCTGTTAACGCAGCACCAGCCACAACAGCTATACTACAGATCTAACCAAGATGCCTGGTGGTAGACTGGATGAGAATTTTTACATGGACTTTTTCAGCCACCAAGAACACAGGCTGTTTGCAGGGAGGTGGACGCAGAGACGAGCTTACTAAGTCGCTCAAGCTGGGGTTACAGGTTTGCACCACTATGCCCTGATTAAACATTGGTACTGGGGGCCCACACGCAGGTCCCCATGCTGTGTGGCAGTTACTTAACAGACTGAGCTATCTCTAAAGATGACTCTAGCCCCAGATTTTGATAGCACATGCTGGACAGTCCCTACGTCCACATTAGCAGTCCATGTCCCTTTCTGCAGAAAGCCATAGGCAGGGATTGTCCTTCCAGGCCACAAGCAGGGTCTGGGTCATAGCTGCTTACTATGGAGAGAATGTAAAAAGTATGCTGTGATCCAGTGGGGACTGGGTGGCATTAAAGCAAGCTGGGGACAGATGTGGCCCCCGAGTTTCGGTTTGCTAGTTTTTCTTATAGTTGACTAATGACTTTAAGCTGAATTTTCTTAAGGATGAATGACTGTAGCCCTACTTGCGTGTAAACCTCATTTCCTGGATCAGGAGAGATGGCTCAGTCACTATAGTGCTTTCGAGGAGGACCTGAGCCTGATCCCCAGGATCCATGTAAAAAAAGCTAGGCAAAGTGGTACACACGTGTAGTGCCTGCTCTGAGGGATGAAGACAAGTCCCTCCCTGGGTCTTGATGGACAACTCTTGTAACCTGATTGGTAAGATGTGCCCCAGACCAGTGAGAGGTCTGCCTGTAAAAACAAGGTGAGGAACAGGACCCCAGATTGTCTTTTGGCCTTTACCCCCATGCCCATGTGCATGTACATACACACACACACACCCTCTCTTCCTATGTTTTGTGATACGTGAGCCTCAGAGGGTCTCTGTGTCTCTGTTCCTTGCTTCCAGGTGTCACTACTGAGCGCAGTGGCAGAGCGCTGACTGAGGGTCTCTGGGGAGCCCCGGTAATGAACTATGTATCCCAGAATCAGCCTCTATTTTTCCGAGCCTCACTTTCCCCATCTGTTACATAGGAAGGGCTGAATGAGACAGTTTAGCGAGAATCACTGTTACCTACACTAAAGGAGGGAAGAGTCCAGTTTGTCTTTGGCCCCAAGACCAAGGGCATGGGGGTGATTTTTGTATAGAAATCTGCACCTCACGGGGTGATTCCCTTCTGGGACACCCCAACCCTGCAGACCCCTAAACCTCCTAGAGCCGGTGGTTATGAGTTCTCCGTGCTGCTTCTTTGGCCTGTGCAGCCTGGTGCACACCTCTACTGTGTGTTGTTGTGTGACTGAAGGTGAGGAGAAGGCTGCCTTCTTTAGCATCCTGCTATGTACCTGGCGTTGCCCCTGCCAAGCCCAGGAGGCCGAGGGAGGAATAAGCAAGGAAAGAAAGAAAGATGTGAGCTGAGGCCTCCCTCTCCCTGGGCGGTTCCTGGTGGAGCTGCAGGGAGAAGAGTCCACATCCTTATTTGTTCTAGAAACCAACTAGATCAGACTGCTTATGCATTCCAGCTGAGAGGCCCAGACTCCCCCACACCGCACCCTCTGCCTATACTCCTCTCCCAGCTGTCCAGATTAGCTGTTTCTGCACCCCTTTTCAGATATCCCATCTTACATAGCCAGGGCCTAGTGGGGTGCTCCTGGGAATGCCAGAAAGCAATGGCAGCCTGTTGCTCCAGGTCGTTTCATGTTCTGGTTTGGCCTATTCTACTACCAGGGAACTTAAAGCCTTTATTGGCTTCTTGGGGACCTAGTTTCCCGAAGGGCTCTAGGGAATGGGTGGGGATAAGGGTATGCAGAGGTTCCTACAGGGTCACATTCTCTGCTGTCTGTGGGAGATCGTTTGCCTGCGAATATTCTTCCTTGGGCAGGTCCTGGAATATGTACTTATGTGACAGATTGTATTCTGGACTTTTCCTTATTGCTAGAGTCTAGACTGAAATAATTACAGTGTGGCTCCCGATATGCTCCCATAATCCTCTCTGTGTTACAATGGGGAAATTGGAAGCTTAGGGAGACTGTCTGAGAATAACTGGTCAGAGACACAGCAGGACCCAGGTCTGTCATTCCTTGGATGTCTGGAGGACCTCATTGCTGAATCCTGGGTAGCTAGGTAGACAGGGTTTCTAGCTCTTGTAGCCATGCCATTTCCTTATGGCGATTTGGCTCTTCATGTGTGTGTGTGTGTGGGGTGTGTGTGTGTGTGTGTGTGTGTGTGTAGGCTGGTGATGGTAATTCAATTTTGTCTGTCTGCAGTGTGGACAGGACGACCAGCAGAGGTGACTGGCTGATCTGGTTTGCTGAGAACTGAGGGCATTCCTGGGGCAGTCCTGTGAACACCTGGCTGAGTCAACCACTCAGGCTGGCCCTGGGGATCCTGCAAATAAAACAGTATTGGCTGCTCTGTTCAGCTTGGTAGGCTATGTTGGAAGCAAGTGAGTGACTGTAAGCCAGCCCAGAAGCTTGTGTCGCTTCGCTCACCTTTAAACCAGTTCATTTGTAGAATACAGTCTCTCTCTCTCTCTCTCTCTCTCTCTCTCTCTCTCTCTCTCTGTGTGTGTGTGTGTGTGTGTGTGTGTGTGTGGTAGGGGTGGATGCACATGTGTGCACTTGTATATGGAGACTAGAGGACAACTTTGGGTGACATTCCTCAGGCTGCCACTCTTTTTTTCCCCTTTGAGGCAGCATCTCTTGCTGACCTGGTGTTCGCCAACTAGGTGTTAAGCCATTAAGCCTCAGGGGCTGCCTGTTTACCCCTACCCCGAGCTCTCAGGATTATAAGCATGCACTATCACACCTGGCTGGCTGTATGGGTCCTGGGGCTCAAACTTGGGTCTTCAAGGGTGAGCACCCTTGTACCTTGGCCTGGAAAATATCATTTTTAATATGGCTGTGGAGGAAGGTACATACAGGAATAAAACTCAGGAATAGCTCTGAGGAAGACACTCAGAACTGAACCTTTTGGGGGCGAGGAAGAAGAGATGGGTGACTGGCCAGCCAAGGCGAAGGCAGTGGGCCCAGAGCTGGAGGATGCAGGGCACCCTCCTGAGTCCCCCGTGATGGAAGGGAGGCAGAACCTTGGCAGTTCTGCAGCTCGCCAAGGCCTCCGGCTTCCTCCGGCTTCCACTGAGGATGATGACAAGCTGGTGACCCGTCAGGGCGGGAAGCCCCGTACCACTCTGAGTAAACTCCTGTTGTGAGCCCGGAGTTCCTGGCTCTCAGATGTGCCTACTGGGCCACGTGGGGGACAGGGATGGCAGTGGTGAGTTTCTGTTTTGAACCAGGTGGCTGATTTAATCCAGCTGAGGCCAGGGCCTCTACATTGAGGCTTAGAAGACAGCTGGGTCCCTGCCAAGCCCTCCTCCCTACCACATGGGGCTACAAAGCCCAGAAAGGGGGGAGACTTGCTGGGGGACCCATGCAGCAGATGTCACCATGGTGAACGCTTCTTGTTTATCTTTTATTAATGGCAGGTGCTTAGGCTCACACAGGAGCAGTGCTCAGAGCAGCCCTTTGGCGTGAGCAAGCGGGCTGCTCCACCAAGGCGGCCTCTCTCAGAAGCCAGGGAGGAGAAAGCAGGCATGAATAATACAGGCTGCATCTTGATGGAGCTTGTTGGGCTGCTGTGCACACCTGAGCAAGCGCTACAGATGCTCTTGGCTTCTGAACTTGGGAAGAATGCTTTATCTCAGTTCCTGAGGTGGGGTGGAATGGAACAGGATGCATGAGGCCAGCTGAAGGCACATGGGCGCAGACCCCTGCTCTGGCCTGGGCGTTACCAGTAGCCTGAACTGGGCACTCTGCTGTTCAGAATCCGTAGCTCCACTCTTCATTTCATCAGACCTGGAGACATGCACCCAGAGTCTGTGTGTGGGACAGGGGAGCACTATCTGTAAGCTATCCCCAGGAAAGCTCTGGCTTCCTGGATCTGCCCTTTCCAATTTGCGTGCGTGCGTGCGTGCGTGCGTGCGTGCGTGCGTGCGTGCGTGCGTGTGTGTGTGTGTGTGTGTGTGTGGTGCATGTTCAGATCAGAGGACAACCTCAGGTGTCAGTCCCTTCCTTCCACATTATTGTTCAAACAGAGTGCCAGACTAGCTGGCCTATGGACTTTTGGGCATGCTCCTGTCTCTACCTCCCGTTTGGCTTCAGGAGTGCCAGCATTATATGTGCTACTATATCTGACTTTGTCTAGGTTCCAGATTGAACTCAGGTCTTCACTCGTGTATGGCAAACACTTTAGCCACTGAGCATCTCCCAGACACACCTCAGTCCTTGGGTAAAGGTAGAGTACCCAAATAAGAACATGAATACTGGATCCTGTTTCCTATCACCTGTCCTGTTCTGGCAGCAAGGGCTGCTGAGGTGTGAGACTGGGTAGAGAAAGAAGTCTCCTTGGCTCTTTGATCTTTTTCTGCTACAAATGGTGGTAGCTTTGTGTTCCTCCTGAAAATAGCTAGTCTTTGGTCAAGAAGGCCACCTATGCTGATGGAGAAGTGGCTTGTGAGCCTGGGGACAAGTGACAGAAAGAGAGATGGAAGGGGAGGAAAAGGGGGCTGGATGCCATCTCTGAGATGTGATTGGCCATCCGCCTTGTCAGGCGCAGTGTCAGGATGCAGTATTGTCTTTGGGATTCAGTGGGCAAAGCGTGAAGGGATAGACAAAGTTTGCATGATCATCTAAGGGAATATTACTCAGCCTGAGAAACAAAGTCAACACCAACACATTGCAACATGGATGATGCCCAGTGAAATAAACCAATCTCAAACATACAGATTCAGGCTGACCTCACCCTGGACTATTTATATTCGTAGAGTAAGGCCATCCTGGTTGTTGGCAGGAGCTGGGAAAGGGAGGGCCAGAGTCATAAGCACAGACATTCAGTATGAGATGAAAAGGTTCTTGGGATGGGTGGTGGCTGTGGCTTCCTAGGGTGTTGAGGTATTCAGGGCCAGTGGACTGTTCCCTACAGTGGTGAAGATGGTCACATTTGTGTTATTTATACTATATTGTAGATTTAAGAACATAAACCAGAAAGTGGAGCCAGGGAGATGACTCAGTATGTAAAGTGCTTGTTGTTCAAACACCTAAGCTTTATCCCCTGAACCCATGTGAAAGAGCTGGAAACAGCATCAAGGGCCTGTAATCCCAGTGCTTTGAGGTGAAGACGGGTGGGGGTTGGGGGCTGGGAGGGTCCCTGGAGCTCACTTGCCAGCCGGTCTAACTGAATCAGTGAGCCTCCGGGTCAGTGACAGAGCGCACACATACACACACACACATACACACAAATAAGGTGGAAAGTGATTGAGGAAGAGGTCAGATGCTGCTGCCTGGCCTTTATATGTACATGCAAAAAGTATAAATAAAATCAAATAAATAAGGGCTGTTGACATCTCTCTTCTACTTGCTCATCTGTGTGGAATGAATGGAACCTAGGTGTTTCTTTGGTGGTGGCGGTGGCGGTGGCAGTAAGGTGGTGGTAAGATGGTGGTGGTGGTGGTGGCGGTAAGATGGTGGTGGTGATGATAATGATGGTGTCAGTGATGATGATGTTGAAAATGATGGTGGTGGTGACAATGACAAAATGGTTATTTGTTGGCTGCTTGTGGAGTCACAATTCTATGGTAATCGGGCAAATCCTGTAGTTGTTGGACTGCTGAGCCAAGCCTGGAACTCTCTGGCACTTAGAGATCCCCAGTGGAATCCCTGAAGCTACTGTTGGACAGGACCCACTCATATGCGAAACTCCTGGGCAAGGCTCCAGCCGATGTTCCTGTCTGCGTGGGAAAGGACGTCTGAGGCTGAGATGACAGCTGCAGATGTGAGAGAGCAGCGTCTCTGTAAACAGCTGAGAAATATGGTCCTCAAACAGCAGCCCTGGGAGGAGGCCACGGGCTGGGATTCGGCAGTTGGTAGAACGCTTGTCTCGCATCCATCTCCAGCACAGTATACCTGGGCATGGTGTCTCCTGTCTGTAATCTCAGCATCGGGGAGGTTGAAACAGCAGGATTTGAAGTTCAAGGTCATCCTTGGGTACAGAGAAAGACCAAAATGGGCTAAATGTGACTTTGTCTTAAAACAAACAGACCCAAACAGAAACAAAAGAAGGAAATGGGAACATTAGCATTGATATCCCCAGGAAATACTAGAAAGCATTACATGCCTGAAATAAGAACAGGTGTCACTAATAAAGAATATGTAGAACAACAACTTAGAAAAAACTGGGTTCAGAATACGATAATTAAAATAAAGCTTGTTAACCAAATGGAAGGTGAGATTTCATGGAGACCTTGTGGAAAGAAAAAAATGAAAAGACAGGACAGGAACTATATTCCCAGGGAACGCTGGGAAAGGCGGGACATGAAAGCAAGTCATGAATCCTGTGACTCATCGAAGTCTGAGTTAATGAAACACAAAACAGACGGAAGAAGATTATGAAAGAATTCTTACAAGAGAATTGATCATAACAGAAGGATAAAAGTCTTCACATTAAAACAGCTCTGACTCTCCCCAGTACTTTAAAGGGAAGAGGGAAAAAGTATGATTTAAATAATATAATTCTAAAATTTCAAATAACCAAGAATAAAGTAATGTTTTGGAAAACTTCTAAAGGAGGGGAGAGCAAACAAAAGACAGAACTTATCTACAGAGGCGGAAGGCTCGGCTGCTAAGCAGCAGTGGACAGATCGGGCTGTGAACTCGGGGCTGGGACTGGAGTTTGGTCCTCAGGACTCACATAAAAGCCAAGGTCAGTAGCATACATCTATAATCTTGGGACAATGGAAGCCGAGACAGGAGGATCCCTGGGGCTGCCTCGCCAGCCACTCTAGCTAAATTAATGAGAACCAAGTTCAGTGAGAGGCCCTGTCTCAGAAAATACGGTGGAGACTGATAAAGGAAAACACCCAAGGCCGAGACCAAACACACACACATGCACGCGCATGCGCACATGCACACATACACATGCATACATGCACACACTCACAGAGCAGGCATGCACACATGCACACACTCACAGAGCAGGCATGCACACATGCAGTCACACACACCTATACATATGCATTACCATATACGCTTATATGCACATGAACACGTACACCTTGGGCAGGGAGGCAGTGGTGGCAGAACTTGCTCACTTGCTCTCCAGGGTGCAGGGGAGAAGGAACCTGTCAATCTTCTTACCAGCCAAACCTAGTCAAGCTACTGGATCATTAGGTAAGGATGCTTTCAATGATGCAGGGTGGAACTAAACTTTCTGATTACATGTCTTCGTTACCGTTCCCTAACCACTCTCTCACGCGAAGTAGGGGGAGGGGCGATGACCACAAGGTAGCAGTATGCCAGCTTGGAGAATCTTGGATAGGGGCCAGTGGCCAGGCCTGTCCTTCAGACAGGGCAGAGACCACCAGATGTGAAGGACTCCAGATGTAGTTCTGCAGGTGTGGGATGCATGGAGGAGCAAGGCCAGAGTTGAACTCAAGAATGAAAACATGCTGTTGAACAATATTCCTTACACATATCAGATGGCTGCTGGGGAGTCAGATTGGCAGAAGTATCTAAGAAGTGGTTGCCTTCGGGGTGCGGGGGAGGGACTGATCGTTCCTTTATAAATCCTGCTGGGCTGTTTGATTTCTTTTTTAATCATATGTGGAATGGATGAGATTTGTCTTTAAAGTCAAGAAAATTATGAAAATTCAGATGAAACAACTTGAAAAGCGCTGGCTTGCAACAGCTTGTTGGGGGTTGGGGCAATGGCTCCGTCAGTGAAGGGCTTGCTGAGCAGACATGGGGACCGGAGTTTGAATCTCTAGCACTCACGGGCAGCTGGTGCAGCAGTGCTGCAGTGGTGGAGACCGGAGGATTCCAGGAGCTTGCTGGCCAGTCTCAGTGAGGCCTGATCATCTTAACCGATGTGGGAGGACCCAGCCCCCTGTGAGGTGGCACTGCTCCACGAGTTGGGTCCTAGACTGTGCAAGAGTGGAGAAAGCGAGCTAAGGAGCAGACATACGTGCATTTCTCTCCACTCCTGACTGCATCACCCTCCTGCTTCACCTCCTGCTGCCTCGATGAGTAAACTGGACTCTTGAGCTGTAATGAACCGTATCTCCCTGAAGTTACTTTTTGTGAGGGCATTTTATCACAGTAACAGAAATGAGGACAATCAGGAACTCAAGAGAATCATCCAAGCTTGTCCAACAGGAGGGGGAGGGACCATCTGCCATGGTCACATCTTAGGGAAGTACAGTTGTCAGTAAAGATGATCTGGCTGTGGCAAGGTGTGAGGAGGGGATGGAAACTTTCAGCTCTGTGTTCAGGGGGAGTCGGCCCACTCTGTGATTGGCAGGCTTGGGATTAGAGTACCAGCGTCCCGAAGCCTTGAGGACATCAGCTGCATGGAGGACACTTGGTGGCAGGTTCTGAGCTTGGGTTTCTGTGAGGAGTCCAGAGAGAGCGATGGATTGGAGCATGGAGAGTTTCCAAAGTTCAGGCTTTGGAAAATCGCAGAAACTCTGAGAGCTGGGCCCGTATTCCCTGAGCCCTCTTGGTGAGGGTGGGCCAGGGTGGGGCCGTGTCAGACTAGAAAAGCTGTTGGGACATGTCCAGCCTCCTACCCAGACACCCAGATTCACATGATGTGTGTGAGCCAGCAGAGCTAGGCAGGACCAAGGGACAGATGCTTGAGAGATGGCACTCAGAACCAGGGCCATGGCAAGCTGCTCATGCTGAGACAGAGCAGGCAGTTGTTCCTGTCACCGACTTGATCAAGGCTTCTGTGCCCACAGGCGTCTCTCTTGCCTCCTAACCACATTTGGAGATGAAGCCTAGAATTCACTGTTATGGATTCATTCCTCCGGCTTGGAATACCAGTGACACCATTATAGCCTCATTCCTTTGGTTTGGATGGCGAACACTCCTGTGGTTCTTGAGTTGTCACCAGTTCTAAGTGTTTTCTGTGTTTTGATAGGTCATCAGGACCGTCACCCTCCAACTGAACAGCCCGTTGACATTCACGCACTGTGCCCTTTGTCTTGGATACTGGCCTAGCTCTCGGAGGCAAGGGTGGTCTAGATGCTGCACCCTACTTTCGGGGGTGGTGGTGGAGGGAGTCAGGAGAGAAGGTATGAGGGCAGAAACTGTGAGACTCCAGGAAAGGAAGCACAGGGAACATGGGTGGTGACATGTGTCCTTGGGCGAGTTACTCTCAACAGGAGCTCTGTGCAGGTAGGTGCTGGCTTCAGAGGTGCTGGGTACAGGCTTCCCCAGATGGAAACAGGAAGTGACTGGGACTAAAAGATGTCCCTTAGAGATGCCCTCGGGGACAGAGAAGGTCAGAAGGTCCAAGCTGGGTAGAAAACATGAGACTGACGTCAGGCTACCAAGAGCAGGGCAACCTGGCCAGGCCAGATGCTGGGGACTTGAGTCTGAAAAAATGAATGCCTTCCAGCTGCAGTGCCTGAGGCCTGGGAGAGACAGAGAAGAGGTGGGATTTCAGGGGGACAACTCCCTGTCTCCGGTCCACCCTGGCTCTGGGTGGAGCTTTCTGCTACAGCTGGATCCTGATTGGAGCTAGCCTTCAGTCTGGATGCCCAGAGCACTAGGGTTAGGTTGCAGGGGCCAGTCTGGAATGGTAGATTTTTGGTGTATGTATACATATAATCGTACATGTGTACACACATGTTACATACATTTAGAGGCCATAGATCAAAATTAGGTGTCTTCAATCAGTTTTCGCCTTGATTTTCAAGACAGTATCTCCCACTGAACCCAAACTCCTTGATTCTGCCAGTCTGGCTGGCCAGCAAGCCCAGGTATCCACCTATCTCCACCAGGGGTTAGAAGCATGTATCACCATGCCTGATTTTTTTTTACATAGATTCTGGGGATCATAACACAAATCCTCATGCTTGCAGGGTGTGCTGGTTAGTTTTAACTAATAACTGGACATAACCAGCTACAGTCATCTGGAAGGAGAGTTTCAATTAAGCAGTTCTACAGAACAGGTTGGGCCTGTGGGCATGTCTGTGGAGGATTATCATGCTTGTTAATTGATGTAAGAAGTCCCAGCCCATTGTGGGCGGTACCATTCCTTGTTTGGGGGTCCTGCTCAATAGAAGAGCAGAGGTGGCTGACGGAGTTGCAAGCAGGCAGCATGGGTGCATTGATTTCGCTCTGCTCTTGACTGTGGATGTGCTATGAGGAGCTGCCTTGATTCCCTGCAGTGATGGCCAGAACCTGGAATTGCAGCCTAAAATAAGCTCAGCTGGCTTTGGGTCAGGGTGCATCATCACAGGAACATAAAGGCAGCTGGGACACGTGGCAAGTGCTTTACCAATTGTGCTGGCGTCCCAACCCCCACAAGGCTTATTAAACACGAGGCCTATGCCACTTCCTGACTCTGAAGGCCCAGGACCAGGCGAGTTTGTGTTTCTGCCAACTTTTGGTGCTGCTGATACTGTTTGACATTGTTGGCCCTTGACCAGGTGGGAGAGCCTAAGGTTCAGCCTAGTGCTGGGGCCGGATTGTTTATGGGCTGGGTGGAGCAACGCTGCTCACCCACGCAGAGCTAGGTCCCCTTGAGGCCTTCTGGGGAAGACCCAGAATCCCTCAACTATCCAAGAGACCGTCTGTACCAGAGTCATTGCTAACCTAGCAGATGGGCAGAGACACACAACCTACTAGGTAAGCCAGCTCAGTGTGACTGACAGTTCACAGGAGTGATTAACAGCTCAAAGGTGCTCAGGGATGCTGCAACAGGAAGACTCACTGTAGATGGTGCTCTCGGAAGAGTGGGGGCCTCTCAGCTGTGGGCTGATCCTGGAGCAGCCAGAGGGTGTGCACTGCTTGCTTGCTTTTTTCTTTCTTTTCTGTTTTGAAACAGGGTCTCACTATGCAACTCTGGCTGTCTCTTTTTATAAAAATTACATTGTTTTTTTCCGTGGGGGGTGATGGTGTGTACACACGAAGACAGCAACCATAGAAGACACAGTGTCACCCAGATGTGAATGGTAAGAGAGCTGGGAGGTGTGGTTTGGGATGTAGCTCAGTTGGTTGAGCATTGCCCAATCTGCACAAAAGCCTAGGTTACGGCCCAGCACTGCATACGCAAGGCGTGGTTGTCCGTGCCTGTAACCCTAGCACTGAGGGGATGGAGGCAGAGGTACCAGAAGTTTGAGGTCTATGTAGGGAATTTAAGGTCAGCTTCAGCTATATGAGACTGTCTCAAAAACAAAGGACTGCTGGAAACTAGCTTTTCATGGAGTTCAGGTACTGTTTGCTTATTCTATTTTTTTTCCCCTGAGACCTGGTTTTTCTGTAGATTTTGGAGCCTGTCCTGGAACTAGCTCTTGTAGAACAGGCTGGCCTTGAACTCACAGAGATCCGCTTGCCTTTGCCTCCCGAGTGCTTGGGGTTAGAGGCATGCGCCACCTCTGCCTGGCTGCTTATTCTATTCTGATACTTCTAGAAAACAATCCCATACTTCCTCACTGTACAAATGGGAATAGAAAGGCTTGAGATAAATGGGGGTCCCGCTGCTGGTGAGCTGCAGAACCAGTGCTCTCATTGTGGCTGTCTGCCCTTAGACAGCTGCCCTTAACTACCGGGCTGAACCACTCATTCAGGCACACTCAGGACACTGAATGTGTTCAGGAGAGGCAGGTGTATTGTTTAGAATGCTGACAGGAACCATTTGTGCAGTGCCTGCTTTGAGCCAGGGAACCGAGTTTCCAGGCCATTTATTATTATTGTTGTTGTTCTTGCCTGTTTGCAAAGTCGGGGTGGGTCAACAGGCTGGGAATGTAGCTCAGTAGGTAGGGTGCTCTTCAGGAATGCTTGAAGCCTTGGGTTTAATCCTCAGCACTGCAGAAAAGACAGGCATGGCAATGCATGTGGTAAACCAGGTATGGCAATGAATGTGGTAAACCTGATAAGGCAGTGCACATGGTAAACCAGGTACAGCAGTGCACGTGGTAAACCAGGTACAGCAGTGTACATGGTAAACCAGGTACGGCCAGTGCACATGGTAAACCAGGTACAGCAGTGCATGTGGTAAACCAGGTACGGCCAGTGCACATGTAAACCAGGTACAGCAGTGCACGTGGTAAACTAGGTACGGCAGTGCATGTGGTAAACCACCAGGTATGGCAGTGCATGTGATAATCCTAACACTTAGGAGACCAGGCAACAGGATCAGAAGTTCAAGGTCATCCTTGGGTTTGTATTGAGTTCTAGGCTACCATGGGATACTGTCTGAAGAGGCTGGGGGAGGGGCCAGGAAAGTGAGCCAAGGCTGGGGAGGCACACTACCTATCACTGGAACTTGATCTGGGCCACTCACCCTGTGCCTCTCCTGACTTCTTTTCTGCTTTGCAGGCCTGCCAGGGCCACTGGAGGTCCTCTTTACTCTTCTTGTTCCTTGCAGCCTACTGGCTTCCTGCAATCAGAGCTGGAAAGGCTGCTGAACTCACCATCCATGGTGGTCCAGTCCAGTACTCATGCGCAGGGGTCCAGGTTGGGCTGAGTGCCAGGTTGGGTGGGAGGCAGGATGGTCTACTGGGAGAGAAATCTTGATGGGGATTTAGAGCTGTGCACTGCTTTCTACTACAAACCGCCCGTATCGCAGCTCTCACGTGCCTGTAGATGGTGTTGTGCCCAGATTGGCCTAGTACCACTTACGGTCTCAGGGACAAGCTCCAACTGCCCATGGACACCTCTAGAGCACCCAGAACATTCAGAAGCCCAGAGTTCAAGGAGCGCCATTCTGAGCACCCCTGTCCATTCATTACACCTGCCTGACCCCCCTTTTAGATTGCCCTGCTTTCCACAGTGATTGAAATCCAAATGCATGGCCCACTGATGGCCTGTGGGTGGGTGTGTCTGGCTCATACAGACCTAGAGGGAGCAGGAGTTCTCTCACAGAAGTGGGCCCAGAGGCCCTTTGATTTCTATCAAGGTAGGAGCTGCCTGAACAGGTAGGGGTAATAACAGTGTAGGCTTGGGGCTTGGAGAAGACAGGAAGGGAGAGCCAGAACCAGAAGTGGGTCCCCACTATGCTAGCCCAGAGCCCGTGGAAGGGTCTCTAGTGTGGTGGGACTGTGTACCAGGGTGTGCCAAGCCGTTGTGCCTCTTTTCAGTGCTCCTTCAGGAGCACAGGATCAGGGAGACCTGAGCTGAAAGAGGACCAAGAGGAGCGAGGCAGCAACAAGGCAGAGAGACACAAGAAGGAAATGCTACACTAGACTAGAGAGCTTCAGTCCTTCTGTCTATCCACCAGCCGCTCATTCAGCACAAGCACACCCACCCCTACTCATTTACCCATCTCCTCGCCCCCCCACTCATCTGCTCACCTGTCCACTCACCCTCCCAACCATTCACTAATCTGCTGATTTTTCCATCCACCACCCTTTTCTCCATCTATCCATCCATCCATCCACCCACCCATATGCCCATTTTTCCATCCATCAGCCTATACATTTGCCCATTTTTCTGTCCATGCACCCACCCACCCACCAGTCCTTCCATCCACTCATCTACCCATCCACTGATCGAATGCATTTCTTTTTGCTGGCTACGTTTTATGTTATTGCCATTTTTCATCCAGGTCGTTTCTCGGAGTAGTTTCTGCCATACCAGCTGCTCCTCCTTCCTTCCCCTACTCTTACCTTGAAAGCTAGGATTGCTGTGTGAGCCACCATTCTTGCCATCCCTCGCTTATTTCTGATGTCTATTCTCTCTTTTCCTCCCTGTCCCTCTCTCTGTCTCAGACACACACACGCATGCTCTCTCTCTCTCTCTCGCTCGCTCTCTCTCTCTCTCTCTCTCTCACACACACACACACACACACAGCTACTGGCTCCTAGCCCTTCAGACTGTTTTCTTGTGAGTCTTCTTGTCCCTTTTTGTGACTCACTTGAGACTTGAAACTCTTTTACCCCAAGCTATGGCTGCTTCTAATTCCCCATGCCTTTCTTAAAGCTTGATTTGAAGATGTCTCAAAACATATTTCTTGGGTCAGTGGAGAAGTTGCTAGTGAATATCTGGTGTGAGTCTAGGGTTGGGGAGAAAGAGAGTTGCGTGTGATACAGTCAGACAAGGATAGGATTGATTCCTTGAGCTGATGCCATCTCTGCATCAAGTCATTGGGAACAAGTCATTTGGGCTCTGAATCTCACTGTCTTTATTTTTCATGAAATAACATGTAAAATTATCTGTATGGTGCAGTGCCCTGATAGGCTCTCCTGTGGTGCCTGGCATGTAGTGGTCGGTAGGTGATGGTTCCCCTCCCCTCTGCTCACATCCAGTGGTGTGAAGGTCAGGGCCACCTTGTTTAGGTGGACCCAGCAGAGCCACACAATTATTGCGAGGACAAAAAAGTCACCCAAGCCAGGACCAGGCAGGTGAACAGCAGAAAGCAGCTTCTTGTTTCTGCCTCCTATTCCTCCTGCCTCACCCCATGGGCCATTGGGCCCTAAGTCTCAAGGGAAGGACAGTATAAAAGATAAGCCGCTGAGCTGCAGGCAGGCTACATGGCAGGTGCCTTGCTGTGGCCCTGTTAACGTGTGTTCTGTAGCTTAGTGACCAGACGGCTAGTTTTCAACACACAGGGCTTGTGAAGGTCAGCTGAGCACAAGTAGATACCAGGAGGTGAGCAGCAGTGGGCTGGACTCCAGGGAGGGTGCGTGGTGCTGGGGCCACAGGCATGTATTCAACTGAATTCCCACCGCCGTCTCTGCGACTGCGTTTATTACCTATTAAATAATTATCTCATTTGGAAAGTGTTTCTTAATCTAGGGCAGACTCCACCCCTGGGGCCAAGGTTTTGCAATGTGCTGTCTCCTGCCTTAGACAACTGGGCTGTGGCGGGACTATGATGTGCTTGTCCTGGCGAGGGGCCTAATCCTAAACCAGGCCTTCAGGAAGCACCTCAGGGCTGGGCATGCCTTTCTGCACTTAAGAAGTCCTGGCTAGGAGACACATCACCAAGATTATCTCCTCTTCTCCTCTCCTCTCTCCTCTGGTCTCCTCTCCTTTCATTATGTCTTATGTAGCCTAGGGTGGACTCAAATGTAGCCCAAGGATGACCTTGAACTTCTGATTCTCCTGCTTCTACTTCCCAAGTGCTAGGACTATATTTCTTAACAAGATATCCTCCCACCACACACACTCTTTCTTGTCTCATGTGGCCCAGGCTGGCTCCTAATTCTTTACTTAGCTAAGGAGAAACTTCTGATTCTCCTCCCCCAAACCCTTGAGTGCTGAGATTACAAGCATTCATATGTGTGCCTGGTTTGTAAAATGCTGGGGATGGAACCCGGGGCTTCACGAATGCTAGGCAGGCATTCTACCTACTGAGATCCATCCCAGCTCAGGCCTTTCTTCAGTAGTCTTCTGAAGGAAATTGTCCAGGGCTCTGCCTCTGCTGGCGTTTGTTCTTGTCTGGAACTTGACCACGGGAGCGGATTCCCCAAATACGCACGGATGGATGAGAGATGGCAGGGCCTTTGGCACAGGGTAAGACTCCGCGTTCAGCTCTGCTCTAGCATTCCTGTCTTGTAATGCCAATGGCCTCCACACCGACCTTTTCCTTCGCAGGATCCCAGACAAAGAAGCTGTGTTAAGTGAGTATAGCTCAGCCTTATAGTACCCGACCTTCTGCCACCAGAGAGTTTTAGGAGGAGCTGATGCGCTAGCTCAGTAGGTAAAGGCACTCGCTGCCAAGCCCAGGGACCTGAATTAGAGTCCCAGGATCCACATGGTCGAAGAAGAGAACTAAAACCTTTAGGTTGTCCTCTGACCTTCATTATCACCTCCCTTCCAAATAAAGAAACGTAATATAAAAGTCCTTTTTGTAAAGCACATATCTTTTATTTCAGCACTTTGGGCCTGAGCAGGAGAGGGGGATTTGTGCAAGTTTGAGTCCAGACTGGACGATATAGTGAGTTCCAGGTCAGCCAGCGCTATGGAGTAAGACCCATCTTTAAAAAGAGAGTGAGAGAGCTAGCCCTGCCCCTCTCAGCTGCAGAGAGAGTGGCCCTTATGCCCTGAAGTTGGAGGTGTGGGAGATCCCACCCTGAGGACGCTAAAGGTGGAGAAATGGCCCCATTCCTTGCTCATCACTGTAAAGGGTGAACCAGACAAGGCAATGCGGGAGGGCTCGCCCTGGTACTGAGGACAAGGAAGAGTGCCCAGGCCCCAAACCAGGGTTATGGGTTGACTCACCCCAGTTTCCACCCCATCTATGATCTGCTGAAGCACGTGAAGGGACCAGTCCTGCAGACCTAAAGCTGCAGGATCTCCACAACACAGGGCAACAGCGGGATATCCAAGAGGAGTCCTAGTGAGGGTCCCAAATCGCCTCAACCCAGACCAGTGATTCTTTGCAATGAACACTTGCAATTAAAGATATCTGGATAAAGGGGTTTATCGTGTTACAGTGTCACACTACAGCTTCCATGCTGAGATTCCAATCCCCCTTCTTTCTTCTTTTTCTTTTTTCTCTTAAATTTTAAGGCTGCAAGGGCAGAGGGTGGATACATAGGGATGGGAAATGATTGGAATCGAGATGCATGATGTGGAAGACACAAAGAATAAATTTAAAAAGTTTTAAAAAAAACAGAGAGAGAAAGAGAGAGGGACCAGCTAGACAGCTCAGCAGGGAAGACCCATGGCGCTTATCCAACAAGCCGAATGGCCTGAGCTCTGCCCCCAGAACCACCTAAAGCTTAGAGAGAAAATTTCAAAATGTCATCTTGTGACCTCCACAGTGTGCACCACGTGCCCCACCCATCACACACACTGATCATAAATTAAATTAAATTAAAAAGTAATTTTAAGTTTTATAGGCTGGGTAGCACTTATGCAAACAGTACTGAATGCACAGAAGCACACTCTTTGCCCCATCTTGTCTACTCCTTGAGTTCGTGAGGTCCCAGCTTACCTAACATGGGTCCTTTCATCTCTGTCTCCCGACTTCCTCTCTGTGTGTCATTGTTACTTCTGAAATATGCCCAGGCTAGGTTCCAAAGCTGGCTGCCCTCCAGCTGGCTGCCAGTATCCATTTCAGGAGCTACAAGAGCCCCTGGAGAATTGGCTCTCTATTAGCATCCTGGGACGCAGATCTCAGCATTAGCTAAAGTGGCTTGGCTACCATCGGGGACCACTGTGGGAGAAGTGGCCAGCTTGAGGATAATGGTAAAACATCGTAGGACACCCCTCCGCCCCCCACTCACCCAGTCCAGAAGGGCATTTCCAGCACCTGTTGGTTAAAGGTGCATGAAGGACCTGTTGGTCACTTGTTCACTCTGGAGAAGGCTCCTGTGCAGAACAGCATTGTGTAAGCAGGGCTCATTATGGGAGCCTGGTCCTGGCTTCATTGTCAGTAGGTAGGGAGCTGTAGAAGACTCTAGAGTACAGGGGGACAGTACAAGTAAGAGATTTAGTGGGGGTGAGGAATGAATCTGGCTCAGCCGTCTGGATCACTCCGCCTCACACACCGTAGGTGTTAGTATACCTGCCCATGGGAAGGGGCCGGTCCTGCGGACCCAAAGCTGCTGGGTTTCCACAACACAGGGCCACGGCAGGATGACCAAGAGACGTTCCAGTGAGGAAAGTGAGAAATTCGGATGATAACCCACAAGGCTTCCTATGCAGCCCGCGCATGCAGCTGTGAAGGGAGGGGATGGAGTAGATGAAGCAAACTGAGGAGGCTGAGGCCTGTTACCACCAGCCCTTCAAAGGAGCTCTCCTCACAGTGGCCAGCTTCTCTCTCAGAGAGGCCTCCTCATCCATTTACAAAACAAAGAATCTCAGGGTTCTGGTGGCTCTGTGGAGGTACCGGTGGTGACACTGCCCTTGGCCAGGACTTCTGTCCCTGAGTACAGGCGAGCAGGAGAAAGGCGTCTTAAGGCTGGCTTCTCACACTTGGAGGTCAGAGAACAGCCCCCAGTGTCTTGTTCACAGCAGTGTATGCCAGCACAGTACCCTGGGAGCCCTGGGGCTCTCCTGTTTCTGCTTTCCACTGCTGTAGGAACATTGGGAAACAGTTCAAAATGTGCAACTTCTACATCTGGCTTCCCATGGGTTCTGGGGATCCAAACTCAGGTCCTTACACTTGCAGGACAAGCAATTTACCCACCATCTCCCCAGAATCCTTTGCTCACTGTCAAACAAAAAGAAAATATTGAAGTGAATCTAGTCTGTGCTTGGCCCTCCTGGAGTGTTTAGATGTAGTGGTTCACTGACTGTCACAGAAAGAATGAATTCCTCTACTCTGGACCCTTCTGCCTGCCTTCCTGACCTCTCCAGGCCTGGGCCTGCTGAGCCAAGCCCCTTTGTTAAAACAGATGAAAAAGGCATCTCTCTGCTAGTCCTGCAGGCCACGGGCCACCCGCTGAGGAAAGGCGGCATCCCGCCTGCTCAGTAAGCACTGGGCTTTGCGCTTGCTGGCTCCCCTCCTGGATTCATTACCACCTGACCAACGCGGAACTGCAGAGCCGAGCAGGCCTTATCTGCAGGGGCTGACTGCTCCGCAGATTTCAATGAAGATGATCGCTTGTCATTTTTTATTAATGAGCAAGTGCCTGATTCATTATACATCTGAGGGGTGAGTCACCCCAGATGGGGAGGAGGGACACAGAAGTATGCAGCCGCTAAGGAAGGGGTGACACTGTCTCTGTGTGGGAGTCTTTAATTCCTGTTGTTCCCAGTGGAAGCAAATCAGTTGAAGAAGGCACCTGGGCTAGGCAAGCAAGGTTTGGTGACTGCTCCAGAGGTGTGCAGCCTTCTGACGCTGAGATGCTGACCCTGTCATCCACAGAGTTCATATCTGGGAGCTACGCAGTTGAGTTAGAGAAACAAAAACAACAACTCAGGGCCAGAGCGGTGTCTCAGTGGGTAGAGCTTGCTGCTCAAGCCTGTGGGCCTGAGTTTGGATCCCCAGCACCCACATAAGAGCCAGCTGTGGTGGTGCAAGCCTGTAATCTTCGAGTGAGGAGAGAGACAGGAGCGCTGGCCAGCCAGTCGAGCCAGTTGGAGAGACACAGTTTCAAAAAACAAGGTAGAGAAGTGGTTGGTTTGGAGGACACCGGATAGCACATTCTGGTCTCCTTATGCGCGCACACACACAGACACACACACACACACACACACACACACACGATTCCATGCGTCTCTATGTCCTAATCTACACTATGCAGGCTCCTGTGTGGCATTGTGAAAGTTAGAAGCCGTTTCTGTGTGTCTACCCTGAGCTGAGCACTTAATATACAGGTGGAATTGTGTGTGTGTTTGTGTGTGTTCTACTACATGGGGCCTGGGGATCCAGCCACGAGGCTTGGCAACAGTGCCTTGCCCCATGGACCCACCTTGCCAACCCAACAGCATGTTGTAACAGTCCAGTGGAGCAGGAAGGTAGCTGGTGTCTGCTCTGCCTTTTTTTTTTTTTAACTCTGAGAAAATTTAAACCTTGGACTCTGAACTGTGTTAAAAGCATCTGCTGTATAGGATGCTGAGATTAGCGTGTTGACACATCAGAGGATGCAGCTTAGCCCTCGACCTTATTTAAAATAGGGCTCTTCCTGCCATGGCAGCAAAGCAGTAATGAGACCATGGGCCTGCTGATGGTTCTGGAGGAGCCTGCGAGAGCCCTGGAAGTAAAGGCTTCTACTGATGTCCCTTGAGTAGAGATTCTGGATATTTCTCTGGCGTAGCTTCTGTGTCAGCTCTAGCTAACAGTCTCACCCAGTCAGTGCCCCCTTCTTCCTCACAATGTCCTCACCTTGACCTCTTTGGTCACATGGCCCGTCATGGCCCCTCTGTTTTTATGACAGTAGGCCATTCTGTACATGGTATGGCATGAGCAATGTCCAGCTTATGGTGTTACACCCAAATACTCAAGAGTGTCCTGTCCGCATAATGACTGGTTCTGTATTATTTGTGTGACTAGGTATATAGTACCTAAACATGTATGTGTATGTACACGTGCTTGTGGAGGTCAGGGAATTGACTTACTGTTGCTCCTCAGGTGACATTCACCTTGTTCTTTTTGAGACAGGTCTCATTGGTTTTCCAAGGAGGCTAGACTGTTCAGCCTGTGAGCCCCAGGGACCTGCCTCTCTCTTCCTCCCTAGCACTATGTCTTAGTTTGGGTTGCTGTTGCTGTGATTAGACACATGACCAAAACTTGGGAGAAGAAAGAGGATTTTATTTCATCTTAACTTCCAGGTAACAGTCCATCATGCAGAGACGTCAGGGAGGGAACCCGGAGGCAGGAGCTGATGCAGAGTTCCATGGAGGAATTCTGCTTACTGACTTGTTCCTTCTGGCTTGCTCAGCCCACTTTTTAAAATAAAACCTAGCACCCCTGGCCCAGAGATGACACCACCCACAGTGGGTTCGGCCCTTCCACATCAATCATCAAGCAAGGAAACGTACCACAGGCTTGTCTACAGGCCAACCTAGTGGGCACATTTTCTCAGAGGTTCCCTTCCCAGATAACTCAAGCGTGTGTGGAGTTGAGATCTCAGGTGCGCATTACCCTACCTGGCTTTTCCCATGTGGGTTCTTGGCATCAAACTCAGGGCCTCACATTGGTGCATCACGTCCCCAGCTCCCCTGGATGGTATTTTTAAAGTTGGGGCTCAGAATGCAGTCAAAGCTCAGCCACACTGCAGGTCTAACCTAGAAACCTACCTGTACTGCACTATCTCTACAAGGGAAATACATGCCATTGAGTTCTAAATAAAAATGCCAGACTACTTCAAAAAAGCAGCTGACTTGTGAGACGGGACAGACTGAATTCAAAGTAAAGGGTCAAATGTGCTCTGGTAACTGCCCAGATAAGGCAAGCATTAGGAGACCATGAGAGGAGCTGAGAAGGGAAGCCAAGGGAAGGTGTGGCCTAGGGGAGGATGGAGCCAGGTAATGGGCAGGGCCTGACTGGGTGGAATGGCATTCTTGTGGGCTTCTGAGGATGAAGGAGGAAGCCAGTTTGGCAGTGAAATGGCGGTGTATGTGGGGCAGCGGGAGTGGCACCGCCACAGCAGGCAGAATCGGATGTTATTCTACGGGCTCTGGTGGCAGCAGAGAGGGTTCTGGGTGTAGAAGGTCCCACTCAGTCTGTGAGAGACCCTTGGAGGATGCTGGCTGCAGTGGTCCACCTGGGGTCTGACTTTGTAACCTGGCGTATCTGCCCGTCTCTGTACCAACCTGCTGTCTCTTCTGTGAGTTCTGTAGGACCAAAGTCTGTGCTAGATCCATTCACTAGCTTCAGTCTGGAGAGTCCTGTTCTGTATAGAGCCAGGGTGTCTCGGGGCCCCGTGGTAGGACTCAGCCATCCTGGTGGGTGGCTCCTACCTTGCTTGCCTGGGATGGGCCTTAGACATGGCGTGGATATTTTCTCTGGGGAGATATTCAAAATTCACCACAGGGATTTCTTTACACACTCGCAGCCTGCCCAAGCCAGTCAGCTCAGAGTTGTTACAGTGTGCGGGGCCTGACCCAGCTGCAAACATCTTGAGAAGGCGTGTCTCTGAGACCGATGGGGTCACAGAGAGCCCTTGCTGGAGGACTTCACTGAGGGTGGGCGGCCTCCCTTACTTTTTAAAACTTGCATGTATTTGTTATTGATGTGGTGGAGAACACACATCTACCATGGTGCACGTGTGGAGGCCAGAGAACAACTCGTTGGAGTTACTTCTCTCTTTCCACCATGGGGGTCCTGGGGATGGAACTCGGGTCCTTAGACCCTCTGAGCCATCTTGTTGTTGTTGGTTTTTTTTTTTTAATTTAATTTATTGTTGTTTTTTTCTTTAAAGAAAACATCCCCTCTCATCCCACATACCAACCCCAGTTCCCTCTCCCCCAACTCCTCCCATTTCCTTCACCCATCTCCCCCACCCCCATCCATTCCTCAGAGACAGTAAGGTACATTGCCCTGGGGAAGGTCCAAGGCCCTCCCCACTATATCCAGGCTGAGCAAGGCATGCATCTAAAGAGAACAGGTTCCCCAAATGCCAGTACAAGCAGTAGGGACAAGTCCCAGCATCACCGCCAGTGGTCCCGCAGTTGGCCCCAGCCATGCAACTGTCACCCACATTCCGAGGGACTAGTTTGGAATCATGCTGCTTCCTTCCCTGTCTGGCTGGAGTTGGTGAGCTCCCATCACTCTGGGCTATCTTGTAAAACCTCCTTAGGACCCTGATGTTTCCTAAAGAACTCTATACATGGGGGGGTGGGGCACACAAGATTATTGAACATTAGACTTCTGACGACCATGCACCTTCCGTGGAACTGGGTTTCACTGGGGAAGCTGCTATGCAGATGGTTTCTAGGCCAGTTCATGACTGCTGGTGTGCACCTCCCCCTGATGTCACATGCTCACTCCAAAGGGAAGGGACAGAGGGCCCCTGACCCATCAGCATCTATCCCAAAGAGGCCTCCCTCTCCCTGTGAGGCAGGGCGTTCGCTTCCCTTCTCTTGTTTTCTTTCTGTGGCCTCCACCGTATCATTCCAGGCTGTACCACCCAAGAAGGGATCTGCTTTTTCGTTTGGCTGAGGTGGGTGCTTTGGAGATGTGAGTTTTGTGTAACACACCAAGACAGACCCCTTGACCTCTTTGCCACTTCACAGCCTTGCAGCAGTATCTGGCTTGACTGTCCCTCTACCTGATCTGGCCCGGGAGCCACTGTGAATCACCCCTATCCTGGCTGCTGCCCAGGCTCTAGGCCCTGCATGTTCAACTCCTAGTGTGTCAGAGATCAGGCCCCTCTCTGGATCCCAGATGTCCTCATCAAAGGAGGCACAAAATGATGATCAAGCAGGCTATTTCTAGCCCAAAGCCTGTGCCTCGGGCAGCACAGCTGGGACTAAGCTGGAGATGTACTTGGTGTTGATAGGGCAATGTCTTTGCTCCTTATGAAAGATGGCCACCAGTCTCCCCATACCGTGAGTGTGTGTGTGTGTGTGTGTGTGTGGTCTGTGTCTGTGTCTATGTCTGTCTGTCTGTCTGCCTGCCTGCCTGTCTCTAAATCTCCATGTGTGTGTCCCCCTGTGTGTATGTGTCTGTGTGTCCATCCATCAGTCTGTCCCTACGTGTGTTTCTTGTCTGTGTGTATCCATGTGTATATATGTGTGTGTCCGTGTATATGTATGTATGTGTCTGTGTCTGTATGTGTAATACATGTTACATGTACATGTTCACGTTGGCATGTATGTGTGTACATAGAAACCTGAGGTCGATATCAAATGCATTTCTCAGTTGCTTTTCGTCAAACATTTGTCTGTTTGTTTTTAAGACAGGGTCTCTCACTTTCCTGAAACTGAGCAATTCAAGTGGACGCTGACCAGTCTCTACTTCCCCAGTGCCGAGATTACAAACATGTGCAACCATGTCTGGCAGTTTTCTTTTAGCCCGAGTTCTAGGACTCAGGCTCGGGTTGTTCTGCTTGCAAGGCATGACACTTTGCTGACTGAGCCATCTTCACAGTGTTCTGGCTGCTTTTAGGGCTGACGGAGGAGCTCTGCTTACTCCTCCTGTGTAAGAAGTGTGTCTTGTGTTGTAGATCCTGGAGGACTGTCTGGTAGAGCTGTCTCAAGTGTAGGGCTCCAATTTGGTCATAGTCAGACGGTTTCAGAAGGGGACCTCTCAGAAAGGGTTGGGCAGGACAGTATGGATCAAGTATGGGTGAGGAGAGAGGCAGCTGACCCTGGGCTGTCATCCTCCTCCTGGTCAGTCCCTATGTCCTTACCTTCCTGCCCAACGGTCTCTCTAGCATCTTGGATTTATATCCCCCCACCTTTTTTTTGAAAAACTAGTTTCAACAAAAATCTTATTTATTTATTTCTGTCTTTGGCTGTGTGTGTGTGGTCTGTGTGTGTAGTGTGAATGTGCTGTGTATAGATTAGAAGACAACCTGTAAGAGTTGATTCTCTTTACTGTGTGGGTCCTGGGGATTGAACTCAGGTCCTTAGACTTGTCACATAGCAAAATGCCTTACTTGATGAACCTTCTTGCTGCAGGTCTGATTTTTTTTTCTGTACTTTTAATGCCTTGAGGTGAAATAGGGGAAAAGGATACAAAATGTCATTGGTGAGCCAAGCATGGTGGTACCTGTCTCTAATGCTAGCACTTCAGAGGAAGAGGCAGGAAGGCCAGTTCAAGCATGGTGGTACCTGTCTCTAATGCTAGCACTTCAGAGGAAGAGGCAGGAAGGCCAGTTCAAGGCTGTCCTCTGCTACGTATTGAATTTGAAGCCATTTCGGGTAACAAGAGACACTGTGTTGTCCCCCCCCCCACACACACATACAAATTGCTGGTATAGAAAAGGATAAAGGAGAATATGACATGTAGCAGGCGACAACCTTGAACTCTTAGCCCTGGGAAGGCAGAGGCAGGAAGATACCTGGTCAGCCAGCCTAGCCCAAATGGCATGTTCCAGGTTCAGTGTGAGACACTGTCTCAAGGATAAAGTAGAGAAGGGCTAGGGAGATGGCTCAGAGGTTGAATTATGAGCTGCTTTTACAGAAGACCTGAGTACAGTTCCCAGTACCTACGTTGGGCAGCTCATAACTGCCAGCAGCTCCAGCTCTAGGGGATCTGATGCCTTCTTCCGGTGTCCACGGGTACCTGCATCTACGTATATATACCCACACACAGACACACATAAAAATAAAATAAATCTTTAAAAACAAAACCCAAGGTAAAAAGCTGCTGAAGAAGACATCTGGCACCGGCCTTTGTCCTCCACGTGCATGCACACACTTATCTACATATGCCTGTACAGACATGTGCACATCAGTCAGGGGCAGTGACCTTGGCCTGTCATGTATCTTCTACAACCTTGCTATGTACATGAAATAAGTCACTCTCCCTTCTTGGGCCACAATTTCTGTAAGGTTTCTGTCTCTGATGTCCTCTAAGGTCCCACCCAGGTTCCTCTCACTCCCTTAGGATGCAAGTCAAGAATTTGAACCTCTGTGCCTACCCCCTATTTCTCTTGTGTTGGGCTCGCTCAGCCCCTGTTTCAGGAAGGTTTTCCCCTGCTGGAGGCTGGAGGCGTCCAGGTGAGTCAGAGCCTGCCGAAGTCACTGCTGCAGAGCGGCTGTGTCTGCCCAGTGTCCCTTGCTGGCTCATTGCCAACCTGCCTGCCCAAATCTCTCCCATATTGGTAAGCAGTAGAAGGACAGTTTTGTTTTTTTTTTCTTGAAACCATTCAAGTGTAAGCGAGGAGGCAATGGCTGTGCTTGTACAGGTTTGGCATGTAACTGAGTCTCTGCCTCCCTGCCTCAGCCTGGTGCGCTCCAGGTGTGAAGCCAGCCGTGGAGGCGGGGAGAGCTGTGCGGCCTGGGTGCTCTAGAGTCAGGGAGGGAAGTGCAGAGGGGAAGGGAAACCCAGCGGACTGAGATCGGAGAGAAACCTGAAGCAGAAAAGTTAAGTGGTGCTGGACAAAGGTGTCCGGGGGAGGATGTGGAGGGTGAGTGACACGTCCTCCCCCCCACCCCGTCCCCTCCTTCCTCCCACGCGCACACACACAGGTAGATCCCAGGGCCCTTGAACTCTCAGAATTCTGGGGAGAATGTTGACTCTTTTGAACCCTGGCAGAGCCCAGCTTCTAAGCACCACAACTTCACCATCTCAATCCCCTGGTGGTCTGAGCAGCCAGGAGGGCTTGCAGACAGGAATCTTTATTGTCTGCCGTGAGCCAGGGCTCCAAGTTTCTTGGAAAAACATGTGCGTTAAAACTGAGCTTCCCTGGGGACAGTGCTGTTTGCACATGAGGAATGAATTGGGAGGAAAGTTCAATTTCAGAGAGAAGGAAACAAAGTCACATTGACAAAGGAATGTTCTAGAGACGGAAAAATTGAGGAGATTCTTTTTGACATCCTTTCAAGTCTTCCCCTTTGGACTTTTGGAAAGCGCTGAGGGTTCTAAAAGTGGGGGGGTGGGGGTGGGAGGGGTTGTTCCTTTGGGAAGATGATATGCTAGTAAGTTCTTATGAGTTGTTCGCTGGTGCAATGGGAACCCCACCTGTTTGTGGGGCAGGCAAGAAGGGTTATCCCCCCCACCTCCATCGTGCACACCCTGTGACATTCAGAAAAGCTAGGTGGGGAGGTTAGGCCTTCCTGGTGGAACTCAAGCCTAGTCAGATTATGTCTGTGAAGAAACGGTGTCTGGAAACCCATAGGTGTCAGATGATGGGGAAACAGAGCTGACAACTAGACACGGTTCTAGACAGAGGCACCCCTCGAAACCTCCATCAAGAGGGAAGGAAGATTCTCAACTCCAAGAAGAGACAATGGTACCATCCCATGACCCTGGCAGAGAGCAGCAGACTTGACGTTACAGGCCAGCAGCGTCAGGATCGTTACCTGTCCTTAAGGGAAGGATGTGACCAAGTAGTTGTGTGGTGACAGGGCTAGAGAGTCAAGCTTTGAAGATGAGAGGTTGTGGAGGTACCATTCCTGGTCCTGGAATTAATGAGAGTGGAGGCTGGGAGGGACCTGGCTGTTGGTGTGACTACAGAGGTCTGTGGTCAGGGCTGATTTCCAGGGCCACAGCAGTTGGGCCCAAACTGCTACTTGGTAGCATGGACACAGCTTTGTCTTGGCAGGTTGTGGTTTTTAAACAAATCATGGTCGTACGCCTTCTCAACAATTTAGTTTTCTTTTTCTTCTTCCTCTCCTCTTAGCCAGTCCCATCACAACCTTTTGAAGCATGAAATGAATTTTGCTGGCCCCCGCCAGTAGGACCCTTTCCCTAGATAATGGATCTTATGAAATGGCTATAATCTTCCTAGGTAATGAGTGAAAGTTACGCCCTCCAGTTGGGCCCAGCATCCCTCTTCCTGATTTATGATAGATGGGTTAAAATAGTAAACTGAGAGCAGTTGCAAAAATCTCCATCAATCACCAGGGTGTGTTGCTTAAACTGTAGAAAGGTTTTTAGACGTGAGCTGCTGGGAGCCAGTGTCAGAACAGTTGGCAGCCCTAGAGCCGTAAAGCAGCAATAAAAGGAAATCTTTGTATTTCTATTCTGGACACAGAGGTGTGGAACAGACCAGGCTACTTAAGAAAGGAAAGCAATAACTAGCAAAACCATGCCCCAAGGGCAAAAGATGTCTCCTTGTAGGGCTCTAGACTACAGGGTCTCAGAGCTCCTTCTCTGTCCCATGGAATTTCACAACTCTTTCTCGACAGTTTTTCTGTTTCTATCACATGTAAAGATGTTGAGCTCGGGACCGAGACTGGCACACTGCTCTTGCAGGGAACCTGAGCTCAGTTCATAGCATGCACTTCGGGTGGCTCAGGGGATGCTGTGTCCTTTTCAGGTCTCCATGGGTGCACACGTATACTTGATTTTGAAAAATGTTGCCCTCACATACAACAATAAATACTTTGATTTGTGTGGTGTTTTAGTGGGGGTGGGTTTTGGTTTTTAGTTTGTTCTGGCTGTCTTTGTTGTTATGTTATTGAGACAGGTACTCTGTCAGGGGCTGGCCTGTAACATACTCTGTTCCAGAACTCGTAGAGATCTGCCTGCCTCTGTCTACTGAGTGGTGGGATTAAAGGTGTGTGTCACCACACAATTTTAAAGAAGTCTGTCAAAAATATAAGAGGATTGGAGCACAAATCCCTCGAGCGTAAGCTAGGGAGGTAGTGCAGTCAGTAAAATACTTACTATGTAAGGATGACAACCAAGTTAAGATCCCTAGGACTCACCTGAAATGCTAGCAGCATGGATCTGTAATTCCAGCCCTGGTGAGGTAGAGACAGGCAGATCCTTGGAGTTTGGTGGCTGTCTAGCCTACCTGAACCTGAACCACTGATTCAGCGAGATTCAGCTTCAGTGAGAGATCTGTCCCATAGAATTTCACAAGTCTTCCTAGACAGTTTTTCTGTTTCTATCACATGTAAAGATAATGTCAAAAAATAAAATGAAAATAGCATGACCTCTATCCTTCATGAAAACACACACGTACATGTACAAATACAGAAAACACGCATAAAATGCATGCACACGTGCACACATGCATGCACGTGCACACACACATACACACACACACACAACCCTCATGTTTAATTGTTTCTGCAGACACTAAAATTAATTTATTGTTTCTTAGGGGTAAAAATAATGCAAATCCCAGCCCTGTGCCCCTGGAATTATATAAGGCTGCACGAGTTTTTTCATGGGTACCAGCTTCATGTATCATTTGTTTGAAAGGAAACATTTCTTTCATTGGATGAATGAATGAATGGCAAGATGCCCTTACAGAGACCCTGGCTAGCATGTAATCAACACCGCATGTTGCAAGTAGAGAAATTAAGTCCCATGAGAGCACAGTGACTTGGCTCAGAGCTCACGAGGAACTGGAAGACTTTAGAGAAGGGCCCTGGCTGGGTCCTTGTCTGCTCCACTTGAGCCTCACTAGTAACACGGACTCACACCTGAATCTGTGGACACCCTGGCTTGTCGTTGGAGGGCAGGGTGTAGAGTCGACAGCCTTTGACACTGTGGTGAGATTGGGTGAGTGCTAGGATCCCTCCACCTGCTGCTGAGTTCAGATTCCTTCAGATAGCTTTGCCATGTGCCAGCCCTGCTCCTGCCAGGGTGTGTACCCTCTCAGGTGGAGCCTGGCACCGTAGGCATCCCCCTGTTCCTACCATTCTGTGTGTGTGATTTTCCACAAGCCATAGAACTGAACCCCAGGGCCTCCTCTTTCCTATCTGTGATGTAGAACACTTGAGATGTGGAGCCCACAGACAGCGAGAAGCTCTACCTGCAACCTCACGGTCACCTCCAGGTAAGGAGACCGCCGTGGGCTGCCATCCCAGGACCACCCTGCACAGATAACCCAGGCAGGACTTGAGATGGGTGACAAATCAGTTAGAGACAACATGAGTCAACCTCAGATCCCCAGTTTGAGGCAGGTGACTCCCACAGCTCAGATAAGCAGATTGGGAAGACCCATGGATTTGTGAGTCCACAAAACAGCCTATACAAGCAGAAGTGGTCTACCACTCCGTACTTGCTTCTGTTGGCCAGGGCGGCCGTGTCCACGGGCTCTGTCTTCAAATATCCAAGCCAAGGCTGGACTGGACTGCCAACCCAAGCCATGGCTTCCTCATAAAAGTAGGGCAAGAGGCTGGGCGGTGAAGACTTGGTAAAGTATTGCTGTGTGTTCCAGCTTCCTTTTCGGTTGCCGTGACTAAACACTGAACAGAGGCAACTTGGAAAAGGAAGGGGCAGTTATCATTTTACAAGTTACGGTCCATTGTTCAGGGAGGTCAGGGCAGAAACTGTGGAGGAATGCTGCTTGTTGGCTGGCTCATTGGCCACTGCTCAGCCAGTATTCTTGTAAAGTCCCGGCCCAGCTGCCTAGAGATAGTGCTGCCCACAGTGGGCTGGGCCCTCGCCCATCAATCATCATCAGTCAGGATAATCTCTCACAGATATGGCCACAGGCTAATTTAATAGAGGCAATTCCTCAGTGGAGGTTCCTTCTTTCCAGGTGTCCATAGGTTGTGTCACATTGAAAATAAAAGGTCACCAGGACACCATGCAAGCATGAAGACCTTAGTTCCTGTCCCTAGCCCTCGTGCAAAAACGTAGGCCTAGCAGAGTGCGCTTGAAACTCCAGCATTGTGAGATGGAGGCGGGAGGGTCTCTGGCTTGCTAGTCTAGCCAAGTTAGTAAGTTCCTGATGCAACGGGAGACCCTGTCTCAAAAAGAAAAAAAAACTGGTGGGGCTGTTAAGAGCCCTTGATGCTCATGAAGAGCACTGGAGTTTCATTGCCAGCATCCACATTAGGAAGCTCCTGAGTACCTGTAGTAGCTCAATCTCCAGGGGATCGATCCTGTGTCTGCACATGTGTGGCACAGCCATACATACACACATACATTCATTCACAAGTAAAAATAAATTTTAAAAAAGTTGGAGAGTATAAAGGAAGACATTTCAGGCTGACCTCTGGTCTCCATAGGTGTGTGTGTGTGTGTGTGTGTGTGTGTGTGTGTGTGTGTAAAGGCCATACACAACCTGCCTGCCCTGACCCCATGGCCGCTGCTCTGAGCTCCTTTGCTCAGCAGACAAAACAGAGACCTTCAAGGTTGGAGGGTGGGGCTTGGAACCTGAGCTTGAACACGCCCGGGCCTCCTCTCGTCCATGCCCGGGCCTCCTCTCATCCATGCCCGGGTCTCCTCTTATCCATGCCCGGGCCTCCTCTTATCCATGCCTGGGTCTCCTCTCATCCATGCCCGGGTCTCCTCTCATCCATGCCTGGGTCTCCTCTCATCCATGCCCGGGTCTCCTCTCATCCATGCCCGGGTCTCCTCTCATCCATGCCCGGGCCTCCTCTCATCCATGCCTGGGTCTCCTCTTATCCATGCCCGGGCCTCCTCTTATCCATGCCTGGGTCTCCTCTTATCCATGCCCGGGTCTCCTCTTATCCATGCCCGGGTCTCCTCTTATCCATGCCCGGGTCTCCTCTTATCCATGCC
>PVIU01008002.1:0-86909 GCA_004026605.1 Ondatra zibethicus | reverse complement strand
GCTCATGCGCAGACGGCTCGCGTAGGTGCGTCAGACGCTGGTGACGCAAATGGCGGGCGACCCAGGCTTTCGCACATGCGCACAGGGGTGAGGCTAGCCACGCATGCGCGAGCATGGGTCACACCCCCAAGAGGCTGCCTTTTTGACCCAGGGGTTGGGCTTCAGAGCAGCCGAATACCAACAGCCAGAACCTGGAAACAACCTAAATGCCCCTCAATTGAAGAATGGATAAGGAAAATGTGGTACATTTACACAATGGAGTACTACACAGCAGAAAAAAATAACGACAGCTTGAATTTTGCAGGCAAATGGATGGAGCTAGAAAACATTATTTTGAGTGAGGTAACTCAGACGCAGAAAGACAATTATCACATGTACTCAGTCATAGGTGGTTTTGAAACATAAAGCAAAGAAAGCCAGCCTACAACCACAATCCCAGAGAACTTAGACAACAATGCAGACACTAAGAGAGACTTACATAGATCTAATCTACATGGGAAGTAGAAAGTATAAAAAGACAAGATCTCCTGAGTAAATTGGGAACATGAGGACCTTGGGGAAGGATTGAAGGGGGGAGGGCAAAGCCGGGAGGGGAGCAGAGAAACATATAGAGCTCAATAAATATTAATAAAATAAAAAACAAAAACAAAAAAATAAAATAAAAATCTAGTTCTAAAGTTTATATAGAGATGTAAAAGACCAAGAATGTATAAAAATTTCTTTTGGAAAGAAATAGAGGTATATTTGTAGAGAAAAAATATATCAGGTACTACACAGGAGGATTGAACTGAGAAATACAACAAACTCAGAAGATCCCTTAGATGACCACTTCTCATGCCAAGATCCCCTTAACATCCCTTTCAGAAACCATTGGTATCAATAGTTTGGTAGATTATCACTTAAGAACCTTTTCTCTTGGATTTGCATGTATGTATATGCTGAAGTATGTAGTGATCACTTGAAAGTATAAATATGGAGGTACAAGATGCTTGCGTGCTTAGATGAGGCCCTAGGTTCAACCCCTAGAACCTCTGAAAGAAAGGAAGGAAACTGGGATCGTATATGTACATGCTCAGTAACTTGTCCTATTCTCTTGCCAGTTTTTATCAGTTTTACCAATCTGCTCATGACAGCACATGTACATTTTTTTAAACTGATGCATACTATACCATAGAACATGCTAATTTCGCCGATAGAAATTTAGTTGTTTAAGTGTTTTTGCCATTAACAATTATTCTCAGCCAGGGAGATGGCTCAATAGGTAAAGGTGATAGCTGCCAAGTTGGATCCTGGAATCCACATGATAGAAAGAAAGAACTGACTCTTACAAGTTGTCTTCCAACCTCTATGCACATTCATGGCATGCTTGCACATACACACGTTTTACAGGCACACACACAAACACCAGATAAATACAATTTTATAAATAAACATTTTAAACTTACTTTCCAAACAAGCTAGGTCAAATTATCTAATCTTTAAAAAACTTTTATAAGCTGGGTGGTGATGGCACATGCTTTTAATTCCAGCACTCAGGAGGCAGAGGCAGGTGGATCTCTGTGAGTTCAAGGCCAACCTGGTCTTCAGAGTTAACTAGTTCCAGGACAGCTAGGGCTGTTACACTGAGAAACCCTGTCTCAAAAAACTAAAAAGAAAAAGGCCCAAACTTTTTAAAATATTGTAGATTAATACCTGATTACACTCTCCATAACTCTGGATGTTATCAATATCTTGTTGTTTCCTTTTTAATTATACATCTGATGTTTGAAAATTGTGTTGAATTTTTCTGGTGATGTTGAGAGTCTTTAAATATTTTATTAGCAATATGATTTTTTTCTTTTGTAAATTGCTTTTTCATTGTAAAAATTATATGCCTTCTCTTCTGAACTTGAGTTTTTTTGGCTAACTCGTTCTTTAAATACTCTAGACTCAATCTTTTGTCACTTCTGTTGAAGATACAAAACACCGGGTTGGAGATGACTTAAAGGCTAGGCTCAAGACTAAAAAGACAAAACATTGCCTTCAGAGGGCGGCTTCACTTTTGCTTTTTTTCCCTCTGATACAGGGTCTCCCACCACGTAGCCCCAGCTGTCCTGAGTTCCCCTGCCTCTTGCTTCCTGAGGGCACATGCCGCCACACCCAGCCGAAGGGCTTGAATGTTAAAGCATCCTGTGGTTAACATAACTTTTAAACTTAAATGTATAAATGTATAAGCTTTCTGTATGGGTTCCACTTTTTAAGTCTTATTTAAGAAATTATTCCCTAAATGCCAGGCATAGTGAAGCAGGTTTGTAATCCTTGCACTTGGGAGGTAGAGGCAGGGCAGGGGTTCAAGGTCACTTGCAGCTACAGAGGGAGTTTGAGGTTGGCTTGGGCTGCATGAGACCCTGTCTCAAGAAAACAAAAGCCCCAACTAGAAACAAAATCCCATATCGCAGAATCAAAAAGACATTCTTAGATTATCTCTTAAAATGTTTCCCAGATGCCTTTTCTGTGCAAATAGAGAAAAGACTGTATAAGACAAAACCAGAATGACATCATGCATGTTGCTTTATAACCTGTTGTTATGTAGCAATATATTTTGAACATCTTTTCATTTGAATAAATGTATCGCTAGTGTTGTGGGTGGGGTTTCCCGGGAAACAGACTCTGGAGACAAGAGATTTGTATGCAGGAAGCTTATCCGGGAGTGCTTACGAGACCAACGCGCGCGGCGGCGTGGGGGAAGGGAGTGAAATAGGATTAGACTGGAGAGGACGTTAGGCGGTGCTGCAGTCGTCACAAGGGCTGGAGCTTGGCGGTTTAGAATTCCCTTCATCATTGTCCCAATTCGAAGAGAGAAAGCTGGGGCATTTGTTTGATGCGGGCTGCCCCTGGGGAAGAGCTGGGGGTGTCACTGGGCAGGGCAACTGCCTTCTTTTGAGTATCATTCCCAGAGCCAACAATCAGCGAGTTAGGGTTGTAGCAGGCTGGTAACCCTCCTGATAGCCCTAGCTAGGAGCCGGAAAGGAGGGGAATCTGAACGGCGCACCACCATTAAGGACACTGTTTGCTCCCAACCGCAGAAAACACCCACCACTCACTTCTCAGCTCGGTAATAGGTGATTGTTGGCAGAAAAGTATCCGTCCCTTTCATGAGGAAAGCAAAAACTTTTGGAGAGCTGCCTAGTAGGCTCTCACATTTCATTGACCTTAACTAAAATGTTAGGTGCAGGGGGAGCTGGGAAAGTGGGGTCGGGGTTGTCCTGATTTTGTGCCTTGAGCTGACAACACTACTGCTCAGAACAATACTTCAGCGTAGAAGAACATAAAGGATTTCTGACAGTATCTGCCACAAAATGGACTCCTATAGAAATAGTTTGAATAATTACATCTGCTTTAAAGAAACAGTTTTCATATTGACTGGCCTTTGAGTGCCTATAACATTATGTTGTGGTCTGCTGTGTTGAAATTAACAGCCTAGCATTGTTCCCTGCCCATATTGTTTCTTCAGGACTGCCCTAGTTTGCTTTCTGTTGCTGTGGGAAACACTATGACCAAACCAACTTGGATAGGAAGGGTTTATTATCTTTTATTTTTGGTTTTTTGAGACTGGGTGTCTTCGTGTAGCCCTGGCTGTCCAGGAACTTGCTCAGGGACGGTTTATTTTAGATTGCAAATTGTAATCACTGAGATAGTCAGACTGGAACTGGAGGCAGGAACTGAAGCAGAGGCTATGGAGGACCACTGCTTATTGGCTTGCTCCCTATGGCTTACTTGGCCTGCTTTTTATACCACCTAGGACCACCTGCCCATGCGTGGCACCGCAATGGTGGGATTAAGCATCCCACCTCAGTCATTAATGAAGAAAATGCCCCCACAGTCTAGGCCAATCTGATAGAGGCAACTCCTTTGTTGAGGTTTCCTCTTCCCGTGTAACTCAGTTAGTATCGAATTGATGAAAAGTAACCAGAACAAAGATGAAATGCTAACTATATCATTGGGAAGTGCACTTTTAAAAGAATTTTGATGCAGAATACCAATGAGTGCCATGGGAAAACACTCTATATGTGTGATTTCCTTGAGCAGTAGATGAAGAGGCCAATTTTTTCCCCTACATCCTTTCAGATACTGGATTTTAACATTTCTGTTAGTCGTATATTCCTTTTTATCTTTTTTAAAAGTACCCTGCCTTCATTGTCATTTTGGTTATTGACTGTATGTGCTTGTTTTTGTTTGTTTGTTTTTTGTTTGCATTACAGTCCAAAGAAATGTGTTTTAAAATGTGTTAGCTCGGGAAAGCTTTGAGACACCATCTGTGTTATGTTCTTTGTGCTACAAGGGTTAATTCAGCAGACCTGCCTGGCTTTGCTAGTCAAGACATGAAACATACTAATTAACAGTGCTCATTTTTAACTGCGGGCCCAAGGAACTTCAGGGCATTTCGACCCAGTTTGGTATACTTGTTTATGGATAACAATGAGATTGATTCCTGGTCAGTGATCTTAAGGGCTACAAGCAGCCATCCCCACAGGACTCTAGTATTCAGAAAAATAGCTAGGTGCATAAAGACTAAAACCTAAATACATATTCTCAGGATTGATGGTAGCAGGGCCACATCTGTGCAGAAGTACTTTACAACATGAGCGGTTCTTTTCTGACCTATAAATTACACTGAGTAGCTAACTAATGTATGCCAGAAATATTTTGGAAATATCACTCTGAAAAGTAAAAGGAGAAGAAGTTATTCTGCTACTCCAGTGAAGAATGGGAACGCGTGAACCTAGAAACAGCCAGCCATAGCTATCCTGATGGGGAACATGACAGTGCTGTTTTGAAAATAATTTCCTGAATGTAAAGTTTATGAATAATAGGTCTTTAACCCCCAGTTTGGATTTTTCTTAGTAAGAAGGTATTTACAGCCATTATTATAGTCAAAATAAAACTATGATGCTATAAATCTAACAAAATAATTCAGATATTTTCCTGTCTCTAAGCACATAAATATATCATATTGAAATTATAGAAATAATTTGTATTGGATTTTATATTGCTTGCATAATCGTTGTACTTCACAGTTTCTGCATACATTATAGTCTTGCATATAAACACTAAATGTTTACTTGCTCAGAAAAATATTCTTGGAGTCCACATGCACTTTAGATTTAATATATAGAAAAATAAATTAAATGGTATTTGCTATGTGTGTGTGAATTTGAGGAAGAATGGATTATCATTAAAATGTGCTGTGATAAGGTAAACTCAGTGAGGAAATGTATGACTCCTACAGGAATACACTTAGCTATCTCTGTCACAATAGTAAAGATTAACCCAGTGTAGATAAGAATGAAGACAAGACCAGCCTGGTCTCCACAGCTGGTCCCACAACAGACAGCACTACACAGAGAAACCCTGTCTCAAAAAACCGAAAACCAACCAAACAAAGAAGAATGTAGACAAGAGTCAAGCATGGTGGATCTTTTGAGTTTGAGGCCACCCTGGTCTACAGAGTGAGTTCCAAGACAGTTAAAACTACACAGAAAAACTATGTCTCGAAATAAGACAAACAAAAACGAGTGCAGACAAAACGAACACTGTCTGTTGTATGTAGAAATGTCATGGGCTGTAAGTGATGTGAGTAATGTTTAATGAGGATCAATTTTGCAGAGCATAAACAGGCACAAAGTAGACCTTGGACTTAATAAATCTGTACCTTTAAGTCAAGTTGTCTAAGATAATCTTATATCCAGAAAATTTTCATACACAAGGATATTCACTGTAGCACTATTTATAATGACAAAAGTATAAGCAATTCAGACACCCTAAAGGTGAAGAATAATTGAGAAATAATGAAGGCACTGAAACACTAAACTTCTAGTGATTAAAGAATAGTAGTTTCATAGCACAGTTCAGGGAGGCTCTGCAGTGGACTGATGACGTCTGCATGCTGCTCTTAAAGGTATGTTGCTAAGAAAAAGCAAGGCACAGGAGTGTTGGGTAGCAAATCTTCATTGGGGGCTCTAAGCCTGTGCCTATTTTCTGATATTTTTCAAAACAAAATACTGGGAAGATAAAGCAAGGATTGACAACAGTGATTTCCTAAAGGTAGAGGAGGAAATGTGGAATGTACAAAGGTAGGAGCTAGATTTCTCGGAATGTATCTTCTTTCATACTTCCTGTTGTTTGTGTCTTTGTTTGGTGTGAAAGATAGCCTCCAATGACAACCGTCTCTCAATATTCACACCCTTGTGATGTCCCACCAACAGGGTGGCATAGTTGGGCTGTGTGACCCCTTCCACAATTAGATTTTAGACACAATGTGGCTTCCTTTTTGCTCTTGCACTCTCCTGGATCATTTGTATTCTGGGAAATTCTTTGCCCTGCCAAGTGGTTCCACGTGAGGATCTGAGGCCCAATGAAAGCCATGTGAGGGGCCCTCATGGAAGCCATGCCTCTAGCTCCGAACTAGCCTTGAGGTGTTTACAGCTCAGTAGTAGAAGAGTCTGTGTTGAGCATCCCTGAACCAGAACTACTAAACTAAGTTGTCTCTGGTTTCTGACCTCTGAAAACTGAGAGAGAATTCATGTTTGTTATTTTACACTGCTAGCTTTTTATATAAGCTGTTAAGCAGCAGTTCATCACTAATGCGAGAACTATAAAATTGGTTTTTAATAATTTAAAAACGGAATATAAGCAAAAAAGAGCTAGTCTTTAAAAATTAAAGATGAACTTGAAAAACAGGAGCCCAACTATAAAACTGGTGGCTAAAGTACACAGTAATTATTTCAAGTGACTTATAGATAGAGTATTTTTACGTATCCCCAGTGACTGGATCTCAAGGACAAAAACAACTGGACAAATCTTAAATGGCATTCAGTGATCTAATTGTCACTAATAACACTGATATTTTTATCTTGAAACTCTCTGTGTAGTGGAATAAATCAGGTTATTATGTTAGCCTCATTAAGAACTAAGATTTTACACATGAGAAGAAAGACGTAAATCAAGAAAATTAACTGGAAACCCTTTTATTCCTTAGATTGTAAATAGCAGTATTTAGTCATAATTTCTTTTTCTAAAAGGCACAGCTTTCTTAGTCCTGTTCAATGAAGAGACAGAAAGAAATTATACCAAAATGTCAGTTGAGACGGCATGCAGATTTGGGTGATTAAATATTATTTAAAACAAACAAACGTTCAGAGCTCCTTGGAGAATGGTTAATTCCAGTTCTGAGATGAACCTGGAAGATCCTCTGACTAGAAATTAAAGATGAAATTAAGACTCTACACTTTCTGTGGAGCTCTTACTGGCCTAGGATAGAACAGTCTGAACTTCTAAAAGCATGCTGGTTGTTAGTGTGGCTCGCTGGAAGCGAGCTTGCTTGCCTAGTGTGTGCAAGGCCCTAGGTTCACCCCTCCCCCTAAAATAAAGCTTGTGACAGTGAGACACTCTACCTATTTATACCTTTATTTTAACTCATAGGGTTCAAAATGATGCTAACTCACTAATGCTTTGGAAGTTGCTAGAATGCTAAGCTAGTAATGATAAGATTGGCAGGTGAAGGGGAAGAAGACTGCATCTTGCCTTTCAGCAACTCTAGAAGCATCCGGAATGATAGTTTTATTTGAAAGGAGAAAGAGTGTCGGGATTGGGAGATAGTCATTTAGTGAAGGAATAATTTGGGGTATGTAAATTCTTCTGTCCTCAGTGTGGGCAGTCTATGCCTATACAATTTGTAAACATTTGTGCAGTCATTTGCTTAGTATTTATGTGTTTTGTTGTAGATAAAGCAACCTGGCTATTTTATTGTTAACATACAAAGTAATAGGCTTCATTTGGACACTCACTTATGTATATAATATTGTACTGAAACTCACTAGCCCATGACCCTCTCCTGCCCCCCTTTTTCCTTCTTGTCAGTCCCCTTCTTCCCTGAAAATAGTCCCCTTTCTACTTTTAGTAATTTCACCTCATTGCTAAAAATTACAGGCCCGTGTCACCACACCCACTTTTGGGGGAAGAGAGGTGGAATGCAGGACCTCTCACTGTGTCCCAGTGCCTACAGCCTAGGTTTTGACTAGAAACACTGTAAGCCACATATCTGCCTTGCTGGCAGCTTCCCACTTAGTTCTGCCTATGAGGGGCATAGAAGGACAGCGACAGTCTGGAGGAGGGTGAAGGAACTTAAATGCTTTCTGTTCTTCCTGTCAGCTTCCTGGGCCTCTCAGCTTCCCCCAGAGGCACTTTGCCTTGGTACCAGCTGTGTCTCTCCTGGGTCTCCAGCTGAGTCGTGTGCAGTTAACCAGCCTGAGAAACGTCAGCATGAGGTGAGCAGCATTCCTTCATGGGGCCTGGAGCCCAGCCCTATGGAGCCCCTCCTCCCAGTTTCTACGGCCTGCTTTTCCATCCCTTTTGCGAACCCCCTTCCTGAGACAATCTTGGTTCTCATAGTCCACTGCCTCCATAGAGTGCGCCTTTACTCCCTTGGCTAGTTATGGAAAGTTATTAATATGGCCTCCTGTCCTTGACTAGCTTTTGACTGACAGACAAAGCCTCTCATTAGCCACTGGAGAGCTGCATTAACCCCCTAGAATTCCTGCTAGTTGTTGCAGGTTGGGCCAGTGTGATAAGGGAGAGGGTCAGTGTCTACAGCATAGCCAAATGGCCCTTATAAAGCAAGGGATTTCTTGTTGCACAAGCCTTCATTGTCTTTGAAGGACAGTTTGTTATTACTGATAAGCCCTTTCCATCCACCCTCCTGATCACCTTCTCTTCAGTCCTCTCATGAAGCAACTACTGTATTAGTTATCATTTATGTGTACTTTTTAACATATAAATATGTTATTTTGAAATATAAGGCATTTCTATAGGTTTTTACATTTCAGTTCATGGTATAATTACTTTTTTTGCAATTTGCCTTATTCACTAAGTAATTTGTCCTGGAAGTCATTCCACAAAGCCATGTCTTTTTAACTACTGCATAATAGTTGTACACACCATGGTTTATTTCATTTGCTGCTCTGTTTCCACCATTACAAAAGCTCTGTGATTAATACTAGTGTCCTTGCTGTTTCGCTAAGGTAGATTTGGAGTAGTAGAAATGTTGGGTCAGAATGAATGCATATTTTAAACATTGCATTGGATGCTAACAAATATGTTCTCTTGCCGGACTGTGGTGGCACACACCTTTAATCCCAATACTTGGGAGGCAAAGGCAGGCAGATCTCTGAGTTCAAGGCCAGCCTGGTCCACAGAGAGAGTTCCAGTACAGCCAGGGCTACACAGAGAAACCCTGTCTCAAAAAACAAAACAAATGAATAAACGAAAATCAAATATGTTCAAGCATACCAAGAGACTGCCAAGTTCCTTCTTACCATGGGGCTTCTATGGCTGCCTTAGCATACATTTGCCATCTAGCACTGCTCTGGGCATCTTTAGCTGACACATCTTTAGATCTTTAGTGGGGAGACAGAAACAGCTGTTCATCATCATCATCATCATCAATAGGGCACTGAGCCAGTGAGATATATCCCTAACCCTCTTTTTCCTTTTTAATTGGAGACAGGGTCTTACTAAGTTGCCCAGGCTGTCCTTGAATTCACTTTGTAGCCCAGGCAGGCTTGTGATCCTCCTGCCTCAGCCTCCCAAGTAGCTAGGATTATAGGCTTGTGCCTATAGACCTGCTTTTAAGCATTGTTTTAAACTTCACAGCTTTTGGTTTCTTTGGTAACTTATTTCCTTCAAAACCACATAAAGCATCAAATAAGTTTTCTTTTAGACTCTTTTGTGAGCTGTAATCATACCCAAAGTTCTTCCCTATGCATACTCATCCTTTTTCTAGAGATGTCCTTGTGCTGTTACATACCAAATGTTGTTTTTTTCTATACACAATCTGTTTGCCTCTACACAGTTCCATATGCTATAACCATACCCAAACTTCTTGTCTAGACATGGTTGGGAAGGCAGCTTTCTGTGTGTATTCATTAACTTGCTCCCAGGATTTTCTCCCTTACAAGTTAATGCTGGTACCCTGATGCCATTTCAGAAAACAGGTTTTGATGGGGAGGTACCACCTCCTATAATCTGACTTTCGCATCAGGGCAGAATCCTTGGCTTACCAGAGGGACCCCAATGGTTGTACCAAGGCTGATCCTACCACAGTTTTTCGGCTGGCTTGCTACCCTTCTACTGGCATGGTTGGTACTACATAACAAGGGCCAATGGGTAGGAATGATGTTATGTGGGGAGCTGTGAAAGTAAAATCAACATGGTGTCAATGCTCTACATTCGAGTTCCACAGGACGGCACCTGACCTAAGGAGCCAAGGGACAAACCACCTGAGTGGCAGGTAGGCTATTCAGCCATGCAGAAGTCAGACCTCAGTGCAAAATAGCGGCGTGCTAGCTTGCCACAGAAGGCTGTAGTTGCCCTTGAGCTGGGCAACAGGGAGGATGGAAAGGGCTGTCCTCTCTCAAACCAGAGATGGGTGAGAAAATGGCCTTGTGGCAGTCTCCCACAAGATAGGGACAAGAAACTCCCTTGCAGCAGCTCCAGTCCTTATCTCTGTCTGCTCCAGGAGCAATCACAGGACACTCTGCCAAGACTCCCTTCAGACTGCCTTGTTCATGTGGCCTAGATGATGTACAAAGTCACCAGCATGTCACAGTGGGGCCATTCCCTTCTTCTTGGTTACACAAAGCTCTTCTCGGCCTTCCTTCAGTATTCTGGATGAAAGGGCAGGCCATTTTTTAAACCCAGTCCCAAAATTTCCCAACTCTGACTTCTGACTTCTCCCTTCTGCTCTTTAACCAGCCAGTTCTTGCCTGGGCTTGCCCCCACCTTTCTCCCTCTCTCCCTCCTTTGCTAAACACAGCAAACAACCACCAATGCACACCTCCCATCGCCTCCTGTACCCTTTCCATGAAGTTATTGGTGCAGGAGGCATCTTGTATGGCTTCCAATTTATCACAGGTGACATTTTAATCAAGAATGTTGCTGCTTTTTTAATGGGGATCTCCATCTTTCTGACCTTCAGTACCAGTTCCCTCACTGCCCACTGCTCAGAAACCTCCCAAATGTGATTGCTCATCTTATGGTACTGAGTAAGCAAACAGGTCAAAGGGCAACTCTCCTCTAAACAGTCAGAAACCCAGGCTGACAAGGGCTCTGGTGCTTTCAACACATAACAACCGAAGTCATCATCTAGGGGAAGGAACAGAGTCCTGGGGTTTGCAGCAAGCTAGAAGGGGAGAAAAGCTGCTCAGAGTATTGGAGTTTATAGGAGCAGGGTCATGAAATTTCTTCTCATGATCTACCACTGGTCATATATCATCATATGAGCTGGAGGTGTCACTTCATTGATAGAGTGCTTGCCTAGCGTGCTTAAAGCTCTGGGTTCCATCCTGCTGTGCTTATATGGGAGCATGGGTGGTGCACACCTGTAGTCTTAGTGCTTTGAATGTGAAGGCAGGAGGATTGGCTAGACTTGGGTATCTTTAGGTATATATCAAATTCCAAGCCACCAGTCTGGGCTACATGAGACCCCTGTCTCAACACACACACACACACACACACACACACACACACACACACACACACACACACACAGATACATAATTCTATCATATGGCTACAATTTCCTGTAAGGAAGGCAGGCATGGGTGAGGTGAGCAGCTAGCATCTCTACTACTGGGGTACTGGTGTATTGACAATGAGGATGGTGAGAAATCCTTCAACTATGAGATTATATTGAAAATAGAAGCATCAGAATCTGTTGACTCCAAGGTATCTGGCCTGAATAATTGGGAAGAATTGAGTTACCATATAACAAGGTGATAGATAAGAAAACCTCACTTTTTGACATAGTTTTTGAGATAGCTCTGAATATGCACATGAAGTAGGCAGTCAAATAAGCAGTTCTACCATTCAAAGGCACACTCAAAACTGACTTTGTAAGAGTAGGGACCCTTGGGATAGGGAGCATTGTTAAAGCCACTGGACTCTAAATAGGAACTTGTATTCCAAACACTGAATTTTATTCATTGTGTGTTGTGTGATGTTTTACTCTTTTGGCTTTTGGGGGGGCCACCACCCAGTTCCCAAATATAAATCACTCACGTGGAGGTTTATTCTTATGAATATCTGGTCTTAGCTTGGCTTGGTTTTTGTTGTTGTTGTTGTTTGTTTGTTTCAAGACAAGGTTTCTCTGTAGCTTGGAGTCTGTCCTGGAACTAGCTCTTGTAGACCAGGCTGGCCTCGAACTCACAGAGATCCGCCTGCCTCCCGAGTGCTGGGATTAAAGGTGTGTACCGCCACTGCCTAGCTAACATCTTAGAAGTTTCCATTGGCATACCTTCCTATTCTCTGACATTTTCCTTGACTGCACACCCAGGATACTACAGTTGAGCCTGTCAACGTGTCAAAGGTACTCTTCTTGATTTCTGCTACAGCTGTTGAGAGAGAATGAGAGACAAAGAGACAGAGACAGAGAGAGGGAAGGAGAGAGAGAGAATGTATGTGTATGTATGTATGCATGTACTGGGTATTGAACCTAGAGCTCTGTTCATGCTAAATCTGTGACCATCCTACATATGTAACCCCTATTTTGATTTCTAGCATTTTCTATTGGTTCTTAAAGTTTCTGTCTGTTTTGAATGTGATCCAGTTTTTCATTAGATCCCTTAGTATATTGTAATGGTTTTAAATTCCTGCTGATATGACCAGTATCTCTCCAATATCTAAATGTGCTTCTGATGCTTATGTCTTCAAACCATGCTCAGTTTTTTTTTTCAGTGTGCTTTTAGTGTTCTTATTGACAGGTAGGCATGATGTAAAGGGTTAAAGCTGCTGGGGTGAGTCTTCACTAATGTGGCTGCAGTGCTGGGGAGAGAGGAAGGATACAGTCTTGTACATTAGGTGTTAGGCTTTTAGTGACCTTATGTAGCTGGATGGTTGAATTGGGAATTTGGCATTTGCTTCTTCCCCTCCCCATCTATGTAGACTGGCTAAAGAGGGCTGAAGTCTGACATTCCTTTCCACAGTGTCAAAGGTTAGAGGGCTCTCCAGTTGGGTTAGGATGATAACATCCAAGGTGATTAGACTTTGGTAAAATACTTTTCCTTGCAGGCATGCTTTCGTTAGGGAGAACAAAATCCTCTAAGAATATCTCAGAATTGTTTCTTCTCCTATTTGGCTGAGAAGCAGGTAGCACCCCTCTTGAAACATCCTCAAAGGCACACCCTCAGAACCTATAGGTAAAACTCACAATACTGTAGAGAACCCCTCATCAGCTAGTGTTTTTTTTTTTAATCTGAAAGTTGTCTACACACACTTTCAGCCATTCATCAATTACAGTTTAACCTTCCCTCCATGGTTCTGGTTCTAGCTGGCAGGCTTCTATTCCAAAGCTTCTGCTTTGGTAAGCTGTGATTTTTCTAAATTTGCATGTGTCTCTGGGGGAGGCAGCAGTTAACCTTGTGACCTCAATTTTCTGATTGATCTGAAAGGAGTTGTTGACTTTAAGGTGTTTTGCTTTTCTGTTATTGGAAAGTCAGGAATGATGACTTCTAAGGTCCTTATGTGCCGGGTCAGAAACTGGAAGTCAGCATTTTCTTATCATAGCAAAAAGATTAAATAGCATGCCAAATATTTATCAGTTAAGGACTGGTTACCCAAGATGTACAGCATTCACCCAGCAGGGTACTATTGATCAAAAATAGTCAGTTCTAAATACCCTGATGTGAAATAATGTGCAAAATATTTTAAAAATTTAAGTATATAGAAAAAGCCAGGTTGTGGTGGCATACACCTTTAATCCCAACACTTGGGAGACCGAGACAGAGGCAGGTGGATTTCTGTGAGTTTGAGGCCAGCCTGGTTTACAGAGCAAGTTCCAGGCCAGCCAGGGCTACACTGAGAGACCCTGTCTTGGAAAAACAAACAGACAAAAAGTAAGTGGAAAAAAATAAAGAGCTTGCTGACATTTGCTCAGCACTCCGTAAACTGAATCAATGTTCATTTGAAAAACAGATACTCATATATGCCTACTATTTCTCAAAGACAATTCAAAGATTAGTAAAAAATGCATATATACCAAATCATAGCAGTTGTGTTTCACTACTGTGAAAAATATTTTTGTTTCTCAATTTTCCAAACTTAACCTAGATATGCCAAGGCAGGCCTGTAATCTCAGAATTCAAGAGGTAAAGGCAGGAGGATTAATCGTCCAAGGTCAGCCTCATAGCAAATTTGAGGTGAAACCTTGGTTTACATGCGATGTTATCTCAAAAACAAAATTAAAAACTTCCAATGTTTTTAATTTCATTATATTATTTCAAGAGTTAATTTTTAGAAAAAACTGCCCATTCAAATAAACCTGAAAGGAAATATGTTAAAATGACATCAGTCATTGTTTCTGGTGGTAGAATACAGGGCAAATTTCTCCTCTATTAAGCAGACATTTTGTAGTGTCATCATATTCCATTAAATTTTGTTTGTGTGCACCACATAGAGTTTTGTTTGCTTTGAGCCTCTGGTGCCCAGCTGTTATAAAGTAAATGGAAAGTCCTTTTCCAGACCACTGCCTGGGCCAAGCTGCTTCTGTTGGCCATCCCACTTGTTTCGTTGCCATCTGCAGCATACATTTAAAAGCTGTCAGACGTCACTCTTTCAATAAGCAGTTCCATGTTTGTTGAAGGACTTGAGCAAGGAAAAAGGCTGGCTGAGTGCTTAAGCAAACTGAGAGTGAACGCCTCTGATAGCAGCCCCTCTTGTAAACAACCACATGGGCTGGCAAAGCTAAGGGTAAGCTGGCATGTCCTACCCCTCTCAACCCCCAAAAGAAACAAGAGGTCCTATGAACCTAAGAATGGAAAGGAGACAATTAGTGCTAGGCAGCTGATAAGTGGCCTTCTATGTTTTCCCAAGAAGAAATCTTTATCTAAAAGAATAAAGGAGAAAAGATACTTAGGAGCCAAGAAAGAATAGCTGTTTTTAAAATAAAACATACGATGCAGCGAGGTGGTGGTGGTGCACACCTTTAATCCCAGCACTTGGGAAGCAGAGGCAGGCGGATCTCTGAGTTTGAGGCCAGCCTGGGCTACACAGTGAGACCTCTGTCTTGAAAAAACAAAACAGGGCTAGAGAGATGTGAAGAAGGACGCTTAAAAGAAATCCCACACTAGCTCAGAATTGACAAAAATAGATGGTTATTTATTTAGGGGTAGACTCACAAATCAGAATCCTCTACTGGAACAGAGAACAGACTCAGTAGTTAAGAGCACTGGCTGCTCTTCCAAAGGACCTGGGTTCAATTCCCAGCACCCACATGGTGGCTCACAATCATCTGTACCTCTAGTCCCAGGGATCTAACACCCTCTTCTGACCTCCCTGGGCACCAGGCATACATGTAGTACACAGACATACATTCAGGCAAAACATTTATAATAATAAAACTTTTAAAAATGCAATACTTAGAATACAAAAATAAACATACATCAAAATCCTACTAGTATTAATTAAAAGGAAAAAAGATGACCTCTTTGAATTAGAAAAATGTTCTGAACTGTAGGATGCTTTTAATAAAATATCACTATATAAACATATTCTCAAACATATGAACTTAGTTAATAAATTCTGTCTTAGAAATTATGAAATAAAAAGAGAAATTCTGAAATAAGTACAATTCACACTTTAGTAGCCTGCCATGGAATTATCTGGAAAATATCTCTTTTAATTGGATTCTTGGCAGCACTAGTCTTAATTCTAGAAAGTTCTGTGGAAAACACAGCATTTATTTGGGTCATTGCTGTTATTTCCAAAGACTTTAAAGAAGCCGTTTCAGTCACTAAGAACTTTGGATCTTAATGATTTAAGATAGCTAAATAAGTATCTTAGTACAGTTTTCTAAAATTTTCAAACCAATTTTATTAAGAAACTAGATTGTAAAAAATTCCCTTATAATTTTGTTTATGCTGTGAATTTCAAAAATGGTTCCTTCTTTTCTTTTACAAAAGGGGGTTTATGTCAGGTGGTCGTGGCACATGCCTTTAATTCCGGCACTCAGAAAGCAGAGAGGCAGGTGGATTTCTGTTGAGTTTGAGGCCAGCCTGGTCTACAGAGCGAGTTCCAGGACAGGTTCCAAAGCTACACAGAGAAACCCTGTCTCAAAAAACAACAAAAAGAAAAAAAGGTGTGTGTGTGTGTGTGTGTTTGTATTTTTATTTTATGTGTATGTTTTGCTTGTTTGTATGTATGTACGTACACCATGTATATGTATGATGCCCATGTTGGAAGAGGGTATTGGATCCCCTGGAACTGGCTACAGGTACTGGTGAGCCGCCATGTGGTTGGTTGCTGGGAAATCAACCTGGGTCCTCTGCAAAGCAGCCAGTGCTTTAAACTGATGAGCCAGTTCTCCAGCCCTAGTCTTTTTCTTTTCTCTCCAATGATAAGGCAAGCATAAAGATCAAGACAGTGGCAATGTAGAATATCATATTTTTTTATTGTGAAAATGATTGAGTCCTCTTTTTCTGTGTACAATAAACCTAAGAGACTTATATTTTCAATAGAGAAAACCCAGAAAATTCAGACTATTCCAGATATATATGTGAGCTCTAACTGTGAGGAGCTAGGAGTTACTAGAACATGCTAGGTCAGGAGTGAGGCATAATCTGCGCCACAATGTGATACTCCCTCTCAGACTAAAGAGATTTGTACTTCTTAGAACCACACAGAATTACATTATGCTCACAAGAAAAACACTAAAAGATGCAATTATTTTACATGGTAGTGCTTTACACAAAGTATATAAAATAGAATCCTTCAAATTTTAAGCAAGCATCCAAAGATCCCCATAGTCTAAAGTAAAAGGAGTGTCCTTGTACTTTTAGTGAAGACTAACAGACTCACTGGAGAAATATTAACTGATGCTTCCTGTTAGGAGTAGGGTGAGTCAGCTCTAGGATTCAGCCAGCCTTTTCAGGTCTCAGTTTTCGAATCTTGAATGCCTACAAGCTGTCTAGTCTTTGGTGATAACTGCATGCTAGCCAAATGTAGATAAATCTAACGTATAGATCACAACTGGAAATGTTCATTTCTAAAGAAAGAAATCTCTTTTTATTAACAATGGTAGGGTATTAATTAACCAAGGGACCTGCTATACAGTGTTAACATTTTGAAAAACTCCTTCTTAATGAAATAGGTGCCTGTCCCCTGTGCTTTTCTGTGGCATCTTCCCTTTGGAAGGCTGGCCTGCTGCCTTGTGATTCCTCTGGTTTTGTTCCTTCATTTGGACCCTTTGGGCGTCCTGCAAAGTCATGCAGCTCCTTGAACAGGTTCAGGGAACTGATCTTTCCCCTGACCAGCTATTAAAGTTCCTTTGAAATATCAAGTTGCACTGGGTGTAATGGCCCATGCCTTTAATCTCAGTACTGGGGGAGCAAAAGAACTTTGTAAGTTTGAGACTAGCCTGGTATGCGTAACAAATTCCAGGACAGCCAGGGCTATGGAGAGAGACCCTGTCTCCAAACAAACAAACAAATAGAAAAAAAACACAAAAGAAAGAAAATGAAGGTGAAAAGTATTTCATCTTGTTATATGTGTGTTCTGTTTTTCTTGGCTTTTTTTTAAGGTTGCTAGGAATAACTTTGTGTTTATTATCCAGTAGAAGCTATCAGAAAAACATGCACAAACTTTCTTTACCATGGACACTGAGTTAGTTACATTTCCTTTTTGATTTTGTTTTACAGGGTTTCTCTGTGTAGCCCTGGCTGTCCTGGAACTTGCTCTGTAGACCAGGCTGGCCTTGAACTCACAGAGTTCTGCCTGCCTCTGTTTTCTGAGTGCTGGGATTAAAGACGTGCGCCACCATGCCCAGCTAGTTCTGTTGCTTTTTTCTGTGACAGAATCCTTAAGAAAAGCCACCTAAGAAAGGGAGGATTTCTTTTGGCTACTATTGCATTGCACATCTGTCACGGTGAGGAAAGTCACCTAAGAAAGGGAGGATTTCTTTTGGCTACTATTGCATTGCACATCTGTCGCGGTGGGGAAAGTCACCTAAGAAAGGGAGGATTTCTTTTGGCTACTATTGCATTGCACATATGTCACGGTGGGGAAAGTCAAGGCAGCAGGAGCTTTAGGCAGCTGCTCACATGGCGCCCACAATCAGGAAGCAGAGAGACGAATGCTGGGGCTCAGCTTGCCTTCTCTCTCTTTTTGTTTCTTTGAGACAGGGTTTCTCTGTGTGACCCTGACTCTCCTGGAACTTGCTCTGTAGACCGGCCTGGCCTTGAACTCAGAGACCCACCTGCCTCTGCTTCCTGAGTGCTTCTCTATTAAATGCCTGTGCCACCACACTCTGTTTGCTTTCTCATTTTTTTTAAAATGTAGTCCAGGAGCCCAGCCCAGGAAATGGTACCACTCACACTCAGGTTGAGTTTTCCTTTTTGCATTAAATCTCTCTGAGAAATACCCTATAGACACACACAGAGGTTTGTCTCATAGTCATGAAGACACCTTCATACTTAGGTCTTTTATTATTATCATTTGTTTCATTATTATCATTTTTCTCTTACCTCTTTTTTTTTCTGAGGCAAGGTTTCTCTGTGTAGCCCTAGCTGTGCTGGAACTCACTCTGTGGACCAGGCTGACCTCTAACTCGGCGATTTAATTCTGCCTCCCAAGTGCTGAGATTAGAGACATGTGCCACCATCACCCAACTTCTCTTACCTTTTTAAATAGGGCTTTGTGAAGTCTGACACACAATCTGGGAAGCTTTCTGGAAAAACTTTTCAAATTAAAATACAAAATTAGACACAAAAGATAATATTTACAATGAGAAAAGGAATCACCACAAATTACAAGTTGTAAAATAGCACAAAATCCAGGAGGGAAAACACATGGTTGATTAAAACGTCTTTATTTCTTGTTAATAGTTTAGAAATCTTTGTTCAATTTCACAACTTAATAATATCAAATATACTAGGGTGATTATGAAATTTGAGACAACTATCCAATTTCATATATGAACTGTAAACTCTTAAGACTTATTTACTAGCCAATCTTAAATATTCTTTGATTTGATAACACTCATTAACTAGCTTGTCCTTGATGGTCTCCTTGTAATGGCTGTGGTAGTCATTGGTGACTGCTGATGCAGATACCAAGATTAAAGCATTTACTTTAACTCTCTCTCAAGTAGGCAGGTACCAGACACTTCTCCTTTGGAAATGTGTGTGTATGCCCCTGAGACAAAGAGATGATCCAAAGCCCAGGATTACTCTTGGTGTCCTTGAACTGGAAATCAGTTAGTTTCAGAGAAGCACCAACAGAGCAAAATGGATAGACCATTTTCTAACTTTTTTTGTTTTTGTTCTGTAATGTTTTTGGCTTGGGGCAATGTTTCTCTGTGAAGTCTTGGTTATCCTGGAACTCACTGTGTAAGAACAGACTGGTCTTGAACTCACAGAGATCCTCCTGTCTCTGCCTCTCAAGCGTTGGGGTTAAAGGCATGTGCTACCACTGCTGGCTTTCTAACTGTTTTATAGGGAGACGCATTTACCCCCCATACGAAATTTGTCAAGAAATCCTATATTTTAATAATTTATTTATTTTTAGTTTATGTGTGTTGATGTGCATGTATGTCTGTGTGAGTGTATCAGATCTTGGAGTTGTGAGCTGCCATGTGGGTGCTGGGACTTGAACTCGGGTCCTCTAGGAGAACAGCCAGTTCTCTTAACCACTCAGCCATCTCTCCAGCCCCAAGAAATCCTATATTTTAAGATGTATGCTACTTAGCAAATTTTTTTGGGTAGAGTGAAGAGGGGACAGAATGCAATGGGAAATTTTATGAGGAAATGAAATATAATAAGGTTCTATTCTGATAGCAAAGAACCAGGAAGTTAAAAAAAATACAGTCTTCAGCCCTGAAAGGACAACTGTTAGCAAAGAGAAACCAAAACAAAGGAAGCAAGAAGCTGGACTACAGTTAATTTTCATCTCAGTTGTACTCTGGTGTGTTGAATTTAGTCTCTTAACCCAGCACTGTTCATGAAACATAAGTTTCCTATCTCATGAACTGAATGGAAGATGTCTAAGTGGGCAGTCCTGTAACCACACACACCCCTGGGAGCCAAGTGTACATTTATCCCTGGAGAGTTGCTGGAGAAGACTTAAAACTAGACTTGCTGGTAAGGGTGTAATATAGAGATTCCTGTAGGAAATTACCAGTAGTTGATTGGGATTGTTTCCTCTTTGGATGGGGGTGGGAGAGCACTGAGGATTGACTCCGGAGGAGCCTCACTTGTGTTGAGCATTACTGAGATTTTACCCTTAAAAAAATACATAGTAAAACATGCATAACATTTGCCATTGTAATTACCTAAGTCTGTTGTTCCATGGCATTAAGTACATTAACAGTATTATACAAGCATCCCCATTTCCCACTGCCCTAAATTTTTTTGTCACCTCCATAGAAATCCTGTGTCCTGTAAATCATACCTCTCATCCTCTACCCTACTTTGTCTGTATAAACTTGCCTATTTTAAAGATGCCACACAGAAGTGAAATCATATTGGAGCTTCTGTATATGGTTTATTTTCCTTAGAAGGTTCCCAGGTTCGTACATGTTCTAGTCTCTATCAAGAGTCTCATTCCTTTTTAAGGCTGGGTAACATTCCATTGTGCATGTCTACCACATTTTATCCATTCATCTGCTCAGTATCTGGGCCGTTTCCACATTTTGGCTATTGTGACTAATGCTGCTATGAACATTGGTAGACAAGCATTTGTTTGAGTCCCTGCTTTCAATGCTTTAGGCTTTACCTAGGAGTAGAGTTGGCTGGGTCAGATGGTAATGTTTATCTTTTTGAGGACCAGCCTATTACTTTCAGTAGCAGCTGCACCAGTTTACTTTTCTACCAGCAAGGTAGAATTTCAATTTTTCTGCATCTGGCCTTGTGATCTCCTTGCTTTTTCTGTAATAATCTTAGACTATGTAATAGTAATAGACTATGAAGTGTTATCTCCTGTGACTCTTCTTGTGTTTCTCTAATGAATGGCGGTGTTAAGTATTTTTCATGTATTTATTGGCCAGTTATCTATTTGATGAATGAGTGTTCAAATCCTTTGCCGACTTTTATTTTTAAATTTTAATATTATTTTTCAAGATAGAATCTGACTACATAGCCCAGGCTGGACTCAAACTGAAGATTCTCTTGTCTAACTCTAGAGTGCTGGGATTACAGGCATCTACTGCCTTACACCTAGTTTCCTTTGCTTATTTTTACATTTTGAAAAGTGTGTGTGTTCACGTGTGTTCACGTTGTGGATATGCCTATTTTTATATTGAAGGATTTATTTGTTTTGCTGTTGAGCTGAAGGATTTTTATATATTGTGAATTTTAATTCCTTATTAAATGATTTAGAGATCGTTTAAAACATGCTGTAGGTTGCCTTTTTACTCTGTTGCTTATTATTTTAAGTTGACACACAGTAATCATAAATATTTATAGGGTATAATGTGATAGTATTTTTTAGAGGATGGGGGAGGTAGACAGATCTCTAGCTTCAGTCTTACTAAAATCATGCAATAGTTTTATTACATGCATTAGTTTTATACAATAAATATTGCACGTGTTTAGTTATAAGGACTATAAATAGTGTGTTTGGGGCACACTATTAGTTTTTGTGGCGAGAACTTTATAAACAGTCTTGTGTTGCATAGAGAAATGTTTAAAACTTAACCAGTAACATGCTCTGTCACCTAAATTCTTCGGGATTCCATTTAAAACGCTCCTTTATTAGAAATGAATGTATTTATAGGATAAACTCAACAGTCCTGAACACAATATATTTTATAGGATTTTATGATTTTACATGCCAGCTGCTGCCCACAGGTATTTTTAAGTCAAAATGAAATGTGATAGGTCAGTAATTGTCTTTATTTCCTCTTCATTTGTGCATTTTAGGTAAACCATAGACTTGTTTCAAACTCCCCATCCCCCCGTTTGAGATTGCCCTGATAAATTTTTTCTCTGCAGCCTGCACTTCGGAACCTCAATATGTAGAAAATAGTCCCTGACATAGCGGATGGGTTCATAAGTCCCTTCCGGGTTCTCACACTGAATGGTGCTGATATGGCAATATAAGTTCGTTTTGCTACATTTAGCATTACCGCGTAGCTAGCTGCCTGGTACAGTGTACAACTTTTGTCTTTACTGTTTTAACGATTCCTGTGTCCAAAATGTGCCCGTTCCCAGTCAGTGTGCCTTTAAGGCTGACGAAATGCTTTCAGGTACTGATGCTGCAGGACCGTGTGAATGAGCTGCTTAAAGCGCCTCCCTCAAAGAGTGGGAAGGAGGCCCCCACTCGGAAGGAGTTCTAGCCACACCTTCCCCCTATCGGCAGGGAGCAGGTGGTCAAACCCTGGGGACCTGGCACCGCCGCTCAGTGGCCCGTCCCGGCCTCGTGTCACGTGACGCGGGTCAGCTGCGCAGTCGGGACCCTCAAGCAAGGCGGCTGCAACCGCCTAGCACTGGGACCCAGTAATCTCGACTTTCCGCCCCCTCCCCCGCACCATCCCGGAAAAGGGGGAGGCCGGTGACGTCATCATCCGGGCACTCGACGGCGGGGCCACGGTTCACAATGGAACAAAAACAAGCAGCTAGCCCTAGTCAAACTCGGCGACGCGGCTGCAGCTGGCTTGCTTAACCCTCGCCTGTCCATATCCCCGCCATTCCCGACAGCCCAGTCCATTCGCCTGCGCCGCACGCCAGAACTCCGGCCTCTTTCCCTCCCCCCACCCCAGCCTCCTCTTCAGAGCTTTTTGGGGCGACTGTCAGCTCTCGGCCGGGTCCCCTGGCCGAAGGGGATGGAAGAGTCTCTGACCCTCGCATGACCCCCTGGAGGGGCCGTCCGGAAGCCACGGTATGGTCGAACCCGGCATTGTCTTCCCCTCCCCCACCCGGGTCGTCGATTTCCAGGCGTCCAGCGCCTCGGCCGGCCCCCTAGCGGCGCGCGTTCTTCTTCTCGCTCCCCCACCAACCTGAGGTGGCCCGAGAGGCGAGGGGGCAGCTGGCCTAGAGGGGGGCTGGCAGGGGGAGGGGCGGGCCTAGCGCGAAGGGGCGGGGCCTGGAAGGGGCGGGGCCTGACGGGGGCGGAGACGCGGAGAGCCTTGGGCGGCACTGGGACTAGTGGGAGTCTGCGCTGCTGCCGCCGCTGCTGCCGCCGCCGCCGCCGCCACTGCCGTCGCCTTCACTGGCCGTACGGGGTTCTTTTTTTCTGTCTTTTTTTCGTTTTTGATTAGTTGGGTCCGCCATATTGACGAGGCCGTGATACCCAAGGCTGCGGAAGCTAGTCTCCGCCCGTGGCGGAGCCGCAAGCTCTCGGTAGCCGGCCCGTTCGGGCCTCCTCTGTCCCAGCGAACCCCCTCTCCACCTTGCACCGGCTCCCAGGCCTCGCGGGAGCCGGCCGCCGCCGCCTCTCCCTCACGGGAGGCGGCTGCCTTTAGCGCCCCGGGACTTGGGGTCGCTGACGGGAGCGAGGAGCGGAGCCGCAGGTAGGCGAGCAGGCCGGGAGCGGGGAGACAGAGGCGGCGTCTAGGGGAAGGTGAAACTGCCGCTGCAGGAGGAGGAGCAGGAGGAGGTGACGCAGGAGAAACGTACCGCCCGGAGCTTAACTGAGCTCAGAGAGCGCCCCAGCCTGAGGGGAGAAGGGGAAGAGGGCCGCCGTCGGCTGAGAGGGAGGAGGAGGCGGCCGCAGCCGCCGCGGCCCTAGGGCGGCCAGGGTGAGGAGCGCAGCCCGTGTCCGCACGCGTGCGGCCTCGCCTCACGCTCTGTCCCTCGTCAGCCCCGGCTTGGGATGCTCGCGGGCTAGGCCTGCTCTCGGCCTCGAGCTTTGGCCTCGGGCCTCCCGCCTCCGCGTGTCCTGCTTCTTGGAAGACGCCTGGGTTGTGCTGGGTGAGTAGCCCGGAGCTCGCGCTGCCGACAGCTGGCCCGAGGGGTGGGGAGGCGGGCGCCGGCCAGGGGGTGTGCGTGTGCGGGCCGGCCCGCCCTGGGGGCCGCCGAGCGCCGGCGGGGGGCTTCCTCCTCGCCCCGGGCTGGGCCGACGACCCGCGTGCGCGTGTGAGGGGGGAGCGCGTCCGTGTGCGCGCGCGCGTGTGGCCGTGTGCGTGTGAGCGAGTGTTTTGGACTGGCAAGGAAAATGGCTGACGGCTCCGGCCCTCCCCTTCCTCCCCCTTCCCGTCCTGACTGGAGTGGAGAGGAGGAGGAGGAGGAGGATGAAGACTCGGGGCGCGGCGTGCGGTCCCCTCCACCCGCGCGGGAGCCGGCCCCGAGCGCGCGACGGCGCCGGGGAGGGGGTCCGCGCGCCCCTTCACCCCGCCGCGGACGCCCTCAGCTTGTTCCACTTGACACCGAACGCCATTACTGAGGAGGAGTGATTTGGGGCGGGCGGGCGGGCGCGCTAGGCCGCGGCGACGCCTGGCTATCGGGCCTGCCGGCGCGGCCACCTCCCCTCCGCCCTCGGCGATAACCGCGGGCGCGCGCCCGGTTATCGGCGGCCCACACCCCCCGGCCCCCCGCCAGCGGCGCGCGGCCCAGGGCCCGGCAGGCTGCTCGCACGCCGAAGTCGCCCCCGGGGCCAAGCAGACCTGCCACCTTTCTATTTTTAACTCTTCCTCAAGACGGCGACGGCGACAAAATATTCGCATGTGCGAGGTGCTGCCTGATCAAACCGCCAGCCGCTGGTGCCGGCGCCCCGGGCCGGAGAGAGGGCTCGCTTCCCATTCCCCGGGCACGAGTTGCGGAAGCAGCGCGGGGGCGGGGGGTTTGTTATTGTTTGCGTGGCCCCAGCCGGCGGGACGCGGCGATTCTCTCGACCGCGCGCCCCAGTCAAGCCCGCTATTACTCTGCAAGTTTGTAGTCACACCGTTAATTGGATCCTCGGGGCCGCGCTTTACAGGTGTGCCTAGCTGCCGCAGAGGGTCGTTGAAAGGGAGGGGGATTGTGGGCTTAGGGTACCTTGTCATGCTTCTGTTGCTAGGACAGACATTTGTAATTCTTTTCACCTTAAAACCCACCAGCCTTTCATGTCCATCCTTTGTATAATTTCACTTAGGAAGAAGAATTTTGGGTGTACTCATGTGGAAACTTTGCAGCCGGTATCTTGTTAGTTCGTTAGCTCTCTTTATTATAAGGACTGGCTAACCAGGTCTAGGTTGTCTTTTTAACCCGTACATTTGAACGTAAAAATAGAGACAACAAGCTCTGTAGATCGTTTTAGTCTGTTGAATCACCAGGCTGCCATTTTGGCTTGACTAAAATGCCCTCCAATTTCTTGAAAGATTTAGGTATTAGATATACCGAGATACCAATATTTCTTTTATCGTGCTTAAACTGACGTGCATTGTCATACTTGTAACTTTAACCTTCTAAACTTGATTGTTCGTTTTTGGGTACAATGAAAGCCGGAAGTACTAGGAATTGACGTTCCAAGGGTGAGATTAAAAATAAGTATGTTTTGCTTTCTCTCACTAAAAATTCCGGGTTTTAAACAATATGAATGTCTTCGTCCTTTTTCTTATCGGCACCTACCTCCCCACACACGAAGATACGCTGTTATCTTAATACTATTTCTTACTTTCGTTTGCTGACCTTGGCAGATTCTAAGAGAATATCTGTGGGACTTGAAGACAAGAACAGTATGGTTGAGAATCTCAGTTTGTTTTTTTTTCTGAAAGTAACTTTAAAAAGTAGATTTTATCCTTAAATTATGGAGCACTTCATTGAGTCCGTCCATTTTCCTCCTATTCGGTGGAATGCTCCGGTAAGATTTACTTTGGTTCTTTTGTCTACCAGGATCTTGCAATACATTTTCTGATAATCTCTGGAAGAGTGATTTAGTGGTGTCTATTCAGAAATTATTTTTCTTTGTCATAATATTAATAATGCTAATTAGGGATGTTTGTCAGAAACTCCCAGTCATTTGTTTTTGATTAGTTGGACACATGAAAACTTATTATTCGCTTATGTTTTCTATTTAATGGATCAACTTAAAGTTTTTATATTTCTGGAATTTTATTATTGGAACCACTCTTTGTTTAAAGCAGGTGAGAGAAAATTATTTGAAATACATAGGGGTGTCGGGCTGGAGAAGTGGCTCAGTGGTTGAGGATTTCTCTGTGTAGCTCTGGGTGTCCTGGAACTAGCTTTGTAGACCAGGCTGACCTCAAACTCACAGAGAACCTCTTGCCTCTGCCTCCAGGGTGCTGGGATTAGAGGTGTGAGCCACAACTGTCTGCCTACTTTTTTTTTTTAATTTAGAGCCTTTTTAGTTTGTTGGCTGTACCAGAGTAGCTTTAGATTAGTTTTGTTTGTAAGACTATCAAAATAACTTGTTTAGTCCGGGCAGTGTGGCGCACGCCTTTAATCCCAGCACTTGGGAGGCAGAGGCAGGCAGATCTCTGTGAGTTCGAGGCCAGCCTGTTCTGATCTACAAGAGCTAGTTCCAGGACAGGCTCCAAAGCTACAGAGAAACCCTGTCTTGAAAAACAAACAAACAAACAAAAAAACAACTTGTTTAACCATGGAAGATAGGTGTCTTCCCATATGTCTAACAAAATGTTCAGAGTGATAGGTTAGTTAGTGAATTTATGGTTTAAAAAGAGTCAACTTTTATATTTCTGAAATGAAAACATAAATTTTATATTCACTAAAAATAAGGCCAAGGGTTTTGTTTAGCATTTTGTAGCCTTGGTTGACAACTATGGAATGAAAATAGCCATAACAGACATAAGGTGTATGTGTCCTGTTTCCTTAGGGCCTCATGCATGTTAGGGTAGTGGAATGCTACCATCAAGTTACATCTCTGTCCCTATGATCATTCTGTCCCCCCCACCCCCTTTGAGACAGGGTTTCTTTGTGTAGCCCTGGCTGTCCTGGAACTTGCTCTGTAGTCCAGGCTGGCCTCTGACTTACAGAGGTCTGAGTGTTTCTGCCTCCTGAATGCTGGGATTAAAGGCGTGTACCAACACCACCTGTCCCCTATGATCATTCTTAATGTGACACAAGAATCCTTAAATATCTTTAGTGAATTTTAGACAATGGGAATTAGTGGTCTTTAATGTCCTTTTGTATTATTTATGTTTCTGTGTTTTGAGACAAGAGCTCACAAACCTAGGCTAGACTCAAGCTGGCTGTATAGCCAAAGATGACTTTAAACTCCCCATCCTTCTGTCTCCATATTCCAAGTGCTGGGATTGCAGGTAATGTGATGTAAAATGATGACTACTGTAGTATATTTTTAGAGAAAAGATATGGGAAAGTATAATTGTTAAGATGATATTTACCTAAAATTATACTTGAGGTTTGCCAAAAGGATGAGAAGTGATTAAAAATTATTTTTCAAGTACTCCTATGCTAAGTCCTGTGTCTTTATATGTACATATGTACCTTACACGTATATTTCAACAAATGACTTTTTCTTGTTGTATAGTTTGGTGTTTCAGACTGGGTCCCTATGAAGCACAGATTGGCCTCAGCCTTCAAAATACTTGAGACTACAGCCCTGCCACACTGAGAAATTTCCTTTTTTTGTTGTTTTTTTTTAAATTTTTTTATATTTATTTATTATGTATACAGTATTCTGTGTGTATGCCTGCAGGCCAGAAGAGGGTACCAGACCCCATTACAGATGGTTGTGAGCCACCATGTGGTTGCCGGGAATTGAACTCAGGACCTTTGGGAAAGCAGGCAATGCTCTTAACCACTGAGCCATCTCTCCAGCCCCCTGGTTTTGGTTTTTGTTTTCGGAGACAGGGTTTCTCTGTGACTTTGGAGCCTGTCCTGGAACTAGCTCTTGTAGACCAGGCTGGCCTCGAACTCACAGAGATCCACCTGCCTCTGCCTCCTGAGTGCTGGGATTAAAGGCATGTGCCACCACCGCCCAGCGAGAAGTTTCCAGTTTTATTCTGGATGATTGCCTAACAGTTATTTCTCTGCCTTAAGTTTGTGTCAGAATCATTTGTGGAACTTTTTCAAAGTATGTTTATCATGGTCTTATTCTATAATTGGAGCAGGAACTGGCCTTTTAAAAGGAAAAAAGTAGGGCAAAGTAAGAACTACTTGGAGTACAAGCCTGATGACCAGAGAGCTTCCTCTCAGCAACCCAGGCCAGGAGAGTGTTTGTTTGGTTTTTGGTTTTCCAGTTCATTTTAGGGAAAGGGAGCAATTGTAGCCCTGTGCATTTTGTGTTCTGTTAGATAGCAACACTCTGGAACTTAATTTTGATAATCAAACCCAGACATAGGGAGAAATTCAGGGATTAAATTGATAGGTATATGAGACACTGATTGCACAGGCATAATTCACGTGTGTGTGTGTATGTATTTACACATTCATCAGTTCTGAGCACCTTCTTAAGAGTTAAGGTTTCTGCCGGGCAGGGTGGCGCACACCTTTAATGACAGAGGCAGAGGAAGGCAGATCTCTGTGAGTTCGAGGCCAACAAGGTCTACAAGAGCTAGTTCCAGGACTGGCTCCAAAGCAACACAGAGAAAGCCTGTCTTGAAAACAAACAAACAAAAAAGAGTTAAGATTTCTGACTCCAGAATTAATGTTTTTAATACCTTTTAAAGCATTGACTTTATTTCATCTGTCACATATTTATTTGGTGTCTGCTTTGTGCTAGGCATTGTTTTAGCAACTCCTGTTGTGTAAAAGAAGCAGCACAGGATTATTCATCTCCAAAGTCCCTCCAAGGCCTTAATGGTCATTTTTGTGTGTCTTGACGAAAACTGATTTAGGTAGTTATGAGTAGTAGATCTTTGTTAAGATGTAAGCCAATGGGATTGTCCTATTTTCACTTTCTTTAAAATAGAATACTCTGAACTTATTTTCTATAGTGAAAGATATATTAAGGATGGTATAAATGAGTGTTTGTTTTTTTGAGATAGGGTGTCACTATGCGTGTAGCCTCACCTGGAACTTGCTGTGTAGATGAGGCTGGCCTCAAACTCAGAAATCTTCTTGCCTCTGCCTCCCAGTGCTAGGATACCAAAGTTACTATACCCAGCTGGAAATGGATTCTTGAGCATTCTTGGCATTGGGCTTTAGGAATTGATTCTGTACTACTACACTGTCTGCTTTTGTTTTATTCATTTTGTTTAGTTGCTTTAATTCTTGTCTTCCCACAGCCCCACTCACACCTGTAGTCACAGCTCTTGGGAGCCTGAGGCAGGACTGGAGGAGATGGACCAATATAGGAAGTTGTTGGTTGTTGTTTTGTTTCTGTCCTTTATGTACTTTTAGGTTGGTCAATTCTATCTACCCAAATTCAGTCCTAAGTCACACATTGATAGATCCTTAACCTATAGAAAGTGCCTGGCAGATGTATACTTGGTAACCATTTGGTGAACATAGTTCTCTCTGTATGCCATTATATTTGTTTATGGGGGAGTAAGTACTTGTGGAGGACGTCAGTCCTTTTTCTCCTACCATCTGTGTTCCTGGGGATGAAACTCAAGATTGTCAGGCTTGGTGGCAAATATCTTTATCTACTGCACCTTCTTACCAGCCCTCAACACGATATTTTTAAAAGCTGGGTGGTAGTAGCATATAACTTTAAATCCCAGCACTGGAGAGGCAGAGTCAGGTGGATCTCTGAGTTTGAGGCCAGTTTAGTCTACAGAGCTAGTTCCAGGACAGCCAGGGCTACACAAACCTTTTCTCAGGAAACAAACAAAAAGAGTACATAGCTACTTTCCCAGGCAACTTGGTTCAGTTCCCAGTACCTACATATGGTGACTTAAAATCATCCACAACTATAGTTTCGGGGGATTCAATACTGCTTTTTAACCTGTGAACACCAGGTGTGCACGTGGTGAACGCACATACATACCTGCAGGCAAAAGACTCAATACATCAGTCTTGTAAAAATGTCTATTTTTGCTGTTTTTTTCTCTTCACTACTTAGAGGAATCACTTGACCTAATAAGCCTTTATTTTTATTATGTGTGTGTTGGGGGGCGGGGAAACTGTAATTTTTGTTGGCCTGGAACTTGCTGTGTATGTTCAAGGCTGGCCTTCAACTGAGATATGTCTCTGGAGTGCTGGGATTAAAAGGCATTGGTCACTATGCTAGGCTTCCTTTTTTGTTTTAAGGTTTATTTTATGTATATGAGTGTTAAGTGCACACGTGGATTCATTGCCCCCAAAGGTTCTTAAGAAGGCATTGGATCCCTTGGAACTGGAGTTATAGATAGTTCTAAGCCACCATGTGGCTGACTAAAAACCAAACCTGGGTCCTCAGCAAGAGCCAAGTACTCTTAACTATTAAGCCATTTCTCCATTCCCAGTAATCTTTTTTATGATGAATTCTGGGATGAATCTAGTATGAATCTAGTCTGTCTTTCTCTGTCTCTCTCTCTCATTTTTTTGGAGACAATATTTCTCTGTGTAAACAGCCCTGATTGTCCTGGATTTGCTCTGTAGACAGGCTGGCCTCGAATGAATTTATAGAGATCTGCCTGCATCTGCCTTCTGAGTGCTGGGATTAAAAGCGTGGGCCACCACTGCCATGCTGAATCTAGTCATTTTTTGTGAAGAAAAAGATCCAGTGTGATGAAGAAACATAACCTATATATATATATATATATATATATATATATATATATATATATATAGACTATCTTCTTCATGAAACTGTATCTATAGCTAGCAAATATAAGTTGTTTTCTAAATCATTACCTTTGCTATCATCAGTTAATGGGTAAGATCAGGGATTTTGTCCTTTACCTTTAGATATTTATAGAACACCAACAACAATGGTATTTACATAACTGCTTATTGATTCCCTGAATGACAAAATTGGGATCCTATTTTATTTGCAGTAGCAGAGATTGAAACCAGGGCCTTGAACATGGTTTCGCAAGTGTTCTCTCAGCCACTAACCTATATGTACCCTCAGTTCCACCCCTCCCTCCTTCATTTAGTTTTTGAGACAATCTCACGAAGTTGCCTAAGCTGGCCTTAAAGTAGCTGTGTAGCCCAAATAGGCCTTGAACCTTCTGCCTTACCTTCCAGAGTAGATGGGATGACCCGTGGGTTGGGGTTGGAAAGTGGGGACAACATAACACTGGAAGGTTGTTTGAATTTTAAATTTTTGAAAATTATTGTACAAAATAAGTTTTATTATAATTTCTAAATGTTTCTAGTATACTTTAATCATTCACCTTTTTTTTTGTTTGTTTGTTTATCGAGACAGGGTTTCTCTGTGGCTTTGGAGCCTGTCCTGGAAGTAGCTCTCTCTCTTAGTCCAGGCTGGCCTCGAACTCACAGAGATCCTCCTGCCTCTGCCTCCTGAGTGCTGGGATTAAAGGCGTGCGCCACCACTCCCCTTCCTCATCCTTTTCCCCAAAGTTGCCCTTCTACTTTCATGATTTATTTTTTTTATATAATTTAGCTTATCTTCTAGATGTTATGTTTTTGTTGACTTTCCTATTGAAAATGCCTTAATTTTTTTTTTTTTTTGGTTTTTCGAGACAGGGTTTCTCTGTAGCTTTTGAAGCTTGTCCTGGAACTAGCTCTTGTAGACCAGGCTGGCCTCGAACTCACAGAGATCCACCTGTCTCTGCCTCCTGAGTGCTGGGATTAAAGGCGTGCACCACCACCGCCTGGCCTGAAAGTGCATTAATTTCTAATTCATATCAAAGTATCACTCGTGGGGTAAAGGCTGTTGTCATTAACTTTTACAGCCTAAGAAACTGAGGCAGTGAAGTGACTGATAGCCAGGATCACTGGGCAAGTAAAATGCTTAGGAAAGAGTAAGCATTCTCCCCAACATCTCTGCTGGAATGAACGGGACTAAACCTCCATACAGATGCATCATTATTTTATGACACCTTACACTTTTTTCTGTAACTTACAATTTATGTTAACTTTGTACATATTAGGCCCAGGTTAATCAAATTCTGTCAAAGGAATCATTTTCCTTGGGATAATTTTGAGCTGCTTGTTGGGCTATTAGATTCCAACCTGTACATCTTGAATATGGAAGGGAAAAAATAATGAGGAAAAAGGGAGAGAAGGGGAACCCTGTCTTAGTGTGCCTCATGTTTTGCTGACTGGTGGCTATTGAGAATCATAAGTTTTGGTGGTTGGTCATGGTCTCTCTTTCTGACTTTCCTCTCACCTAATTATATTAGCATATTAGCTACTTTATTACTAACTTTGACATCAGAGAACATGACTGTTTAGAGCCATATTCTAACCTTAACAGTGGTTTGTTTCTAAGGACAATAGTGCAAAAGAAAGTGCTCTCCTTGATTACAACTCAGGTCAAAGGAAAGATTGGCTAAACCTTTTCTGTAAAAGGTGAGTTATTAAATAGTTTGAACTTTGTGGGCCAAGAGGCAAAATTGAGTACATTAAATTGTATGTTGAAATAAAAATGTAACTAGACACAAGTAAGTGTAATTCAGGTCTAATGAGAAAAAAATGGAATTTGGTTTGGTAGTATAATATAGTATTTTGCTTAATTGGAAATTTTAAGTCATTGCTCTCTCGCAAATCAGTTGTAAGTCATTTTGTGTTACGTTCATTCTTAGCTTGTAGGCTGAACAAAAAAAACAAAACAAGAGGTTGGATTTAGTTTGATCCTAATTTGCCTGTCCTGGTTTAAAGAGAAGTAGTTCCCAAAAAGTTCCCAGGTAGGGAATTACCCTTAGAGAATTACTTGATTAATTCTAGCATATCCTACTTCATCAGTCTATCACGGTCTAATTCTATCTTGAGTATTTTGAGTTGTGCTTAATTTAAAATTTAGTTATGTAGTAAATGTCTGTTATGTACTAGGATGTACTACTGTGTATTAGGTATTGTACTAGGTAATAGGAATACAGGGCTAAAAAAAACAGAATTGTCCCATCCTCTATTAAGATGAGTTTAAAATTAGTCTTCATATATTCTTTGTTAGAATCTGAGACAAAACACCATTTTGAAAGCAGGCCAGTGGTGTAAGCTAAATTGGAAAAGAGTCTATTATCAAATACAGTGTTATCAAATACAGTGATACTTCATCTTCAGAACATTAAAGCTCTCTTTCAAAACACTTAAGCTGTAATTTAATATTTGATGGAAAGCTTTCTTTCAGAGGTATTATACTTTATAATTTTATCTGATTATGAAATTAACATCTTATTTTAGGTAATAATGGAAATAGGCATCTGCTATCATTCTTGCCAGTCATTAGTTTTATCTCTTTACTCCACTTTTTTTTTGGGGGGGGGTTTTCGAGACAGGGTTTCTCTGGCTTTGGAGCCTGTCCTGGAACTAGCTCTGTAGACCAGGCTGGTCTCGAACTCACAGAGATCCGCCTGCCTCTGCCTCCTGAGTGCTGGGATTAAAGGCATGCGCCACCACCGCCCAGCGCCCTGTCTACTTTTTAAACACTTATTTTTCATATGCTCTGTCTAGTATCTTTTTTTTTTTAAGAGGGTTCCTACTTTTTGGTAGTAGTAATTTGGTTTTTTTTTTTTTTTTTTTTTTGAGACATAGTTTTATTTTATTCCAGGCTAGGCTGTAGCCATTATGTAGCTGAATATTACCTTAAACTTCCTTTTACTATATGCTGGGATTATAGGTGTGTAGTTGCCATGCAGGGTTTATGCAGTGTTTGATATCAAACTCAGAGGTTTACTAATACTAGGCAAGTACTCCACTAACTGAGCTATATCCCCAACCTATGCTCCTGTTTTGACAGGTGAAGGTAATCAGGAATTTTATCATTTCCTGCATTATGAGAGTGGGGAAATACTATTTAACTTCGAGAGATTTGAATTCTTTGAAAGAGGATAAGGAAGTACACTTGAGGTCTATTTTTTGTTTTACTTTTTGTTGTTGACAGGCTCTCTGGCTTCAAACTCCTGTTACTCCTGCCTCAGCTTCCAAAGTGCTGGTAGGGAATACAGGCCTGCACCACCATGCCTACCTGTTTTCATTTTTAAGAGCCAGTATCTCTCATATCCCTGCCAGCCTCCAGCTCCCTATAATCTTCCTGCTTCAGCACAGAGTGATAGGATTACAGTCTTGAGCCATCAAACCCAACTGGGGAAAGTGATTGTGCTTGTGCAGCTGAATGAAGACCAAAGAATCTTCCCATGATTTTCCTTTAACTGAGGCTTCCCCTTCCTACACATTGAAGTTAATTAGTCATTTTAATGTAAGCTAGGGGTTGTTTCAATGTCATTATTTCTTCCTGCTCTACACAAATACTGCTCAAATTGCTTACTGTGCCAATTCCATGAAAAGCATCATTTTGACATAGTCTGCTTTTGCAAGGTTCTTTCACATTCTCTCAGCTAATCATATGGTCAGTAGCTGATATGGTACTCGGCCTTTTAAAACCCTTTCTACCTCTCCACCGCTTCTTCTGAGTATTAGGTATTGTACCATGTAATAAGAGTATCTTCTTTCTCACCTATGCCCCCCCAACACTCAATTCCAATGCCTTGGATTATAGTTGTAACTGCTAAGTAGTGAGCAAGTATTTGATCTTGGTGAAATTTTTAAAAAAAAAAATCAGACTCTGTGATTATAACTTTCCTCTGATGATTGACTTAAATTCCTTCATTTGACCCCATTATAGGTGTAGGGGATTATAAAGATGATTATTAACGTCTTCCTTCAAGACAATTGGATATTAAATACATAAAAATTGTATTTGGTACAAGGAGCTGGGGTTTAGCTAAGTGATAATGTGCTTTGTATTTACTACTCATGAGGGTCTGAGATCAATCCTCTGCACCAAGAAAAAAAAAACCAACCACAAAAAGTGTGAAAATGTAGTGGTAGGAAAGATTGCTCAGTTTGGATTTGAATGAGGCTTGCAGATCTTCAGAGATGCTGTTTTGATGTCCCTGTGAGTTAGAGCAGGGACAGTCAGGCATTGTTTCTCAGCCTTATGTTATTGACTAAATACTATTTGGCCAAACAATTCCTTGTGGCATAATGACCTCCGTCCATAAAATTCCAGTAATACCTACCCTTCTCCCTATTGTGACAATTATTAATGGCTTCAGGAATTGCAAAATGTATGCCAAATGCAAACTTGAGAACCATTACTTGAAATGGTACAATGGCAGAATGAAAAGACTGGTTTTAGAGGAAGAACTAGTAGAGTGTAGAAGGAACAGTGGGGAGAGAGTCAGGTGGAGTTATGAGACTTAAAAGTAATTTAAGGCTAAGGTTACAAGGTATATGTTTAGGGAATTTAAGTTTGGGTTTTAGAATAAGTGAGCCAGGCGGTGGTGGCGCATACCTTTAATCCTAGCACTTGAGGCAGATCCCTGTGGGTTTGAGGCCAGCCTGGTCTACAGAGCTAGTTCCAGGACAGCCAAGGCTATACAAACCCGTTCTTGAAACAACAAAAGAATAATAAGCAAATGATCTTTAAGTGAAAGACAGTAGTTTTTGGGTTTTCTTTTTAAAGATAATTTTGAGGGATTTGGGAGATAAACCAATTATTAAAGCATGAAGACCTGAGTTAAATCCCCAGAAACCACATAAAAAAGTCAGGCACAGCATGCATCTGTTAACTTCAACAATCAGGAAATGGAGATAGATGGATCCCTAGGGCTCACTGGCTAGCCCAGCCTTTCCTATTTGGACAGTTCCAGGTGGATGAGAGACCCTGTCTCAAAAATAGCAAACTTCTAATGACCTACTCCAAAGATTGTCCTCTGGCCTACATATGCACCTGCCTACATGCACAAACACAAAGGTTCTGAGCATTAGCATGGTGGATATATTGAAATAGGTAGCAGGGAATTTAAATATTCTAATACTTTTGTTCAGTAATAAAGATTTTGAGAAATAAAAGAATGGGACCCACAAGACTCTGTGTATAGAGACTATAGTGATATTTTGTTTGTATTTTAACAAATAAAGCTTGCCTGAAGATCAGAGTGCAGAACTAAGCCACTAGAGGCCAGGGAGTGGTGACACACACCTTTAATCCCTGGGTTTGGGAGAAGGGCAGATGGATCTCTGTTCGTTCAAGGCCATCCTGGGCTACACAAAATTGATCCAGTGTAAAAGAGAAATAACTCACACAAAGGTGTTCCCAGCACTAGGGATTACATGTCTTTAATCCCAGCACTAGGGGGAGAGAGGAATATTAGACAGGAGGAGACAGAGCTTAGATGCAGTCTGGAGTGCAGTGCAATCTGAGGCAGCAGTCTGAGGAATCAGTCGCCCCTTTGGTCTGAGCATTGGTAGAGGTAAGAACTCCAGCAGCTGCCGCTCTGCTTCTCTGATCCTTCAGCTTTCACCTCTTGATAGCTGATTCCGAGTTTTTATTAATAAGAACAATTACAATTCATGCTATAAGAGACTAGAGCAAAATACCTTTAATTTCTCCTAGCTCCAATTCACTCCCACTGGGAGTTGCTGTCTGCTGAGATGTGTTGAAAGGTCACAGAACAGAATTTGGGTTATAGAGTGAGTAATCTTGCAATGGGTACCTTTACATTAAAGGGTGGAGTATCTAAATATGTTTATCGCCATCATCCTCTAAATGTAAGGGGCCCAGGATCTGGCACCAGAAAACATTAACTGTAAGCTCTCTTCTCTCTTCATTTTAAGTGAGAATGGGGGTAGTCAGTACTAAGTTTGTTGGAACCAGTCAGGACTGTTTCACAACTTTAGCTATCCAGCTCTATTATAAATCATTTCATGAACCTTTTGGGTGTTTTGACTTACCTGCAAAGCCAAGGTACTGCACAGAGATTGCTTTTGTTTTTTAAGTTCTTGAATTTTTTTCCTTTTCCTTTTTTTTTTTTTTTTTTTGTATTTTGAGATAGGATAGCCCTGGCTGTCTTGGAATTCAGTCTGTAGATCAGACTGGTCTCAAACTCAGATCCGCTTGCTTCTGCCTACCAAATACTGGTGTTAAAGCTGTGTGCCATCACTGCCCAGCTAGCAAGTAATATCCTACTGAGGAAAAAAATTGTGATCTCTAGGGGGGGGAAGATCTTACAGAAGCCAGGAGAACCTTATTAGACTGCTGTTTCCAGGAAAGTTTAGATGTTTAGAATGGCTTATCTACTATTAAACTTTACTTTTTAACAGATAATTTACCAGTATATCAATCAGGTTATGATACAGAATGGTTTTAGTAGTAGTCTAGAAGGTCCCCTTATTACTCCAAAAACATTTTTACCTCTGTTTTTCAATTATGTCATATATACACATATATTTGCTTAGCATGTGAAATGTGCATTTTATGAAATGTATCTTGTTTTATTTATCCATTCTTCTGTTGGTTGTCACTCAGATTTCAGTGATTTAATTTTTTTTAACCAATGCAAATGTTGACACAGAGCCTGGCATAGTGGGATACACCTTTAATCCCAGCACTCAGGAGGCAGAGGTAGGCAAATCTAAGTTCTAGGTCAGCCAGGTCTACAGATCTACATCGTGAGACTGTCTTTAAGAGAGAGAGAGAACACACATTTTGTGCATGTCTTTGGTAGTTAACTAACTTTACATTTAAGTATGTATATAATTTATCATTATGATCTCCGTTTTGTGAAATAAAACTCTGAAAATTTTTGTTGTGATTCTACCTAACCCTTTTCTTTGTTTCTTAATAATAGTGTTAGGTGTGTGGCAATAGATTGGGGGTTGGGTGGGGATGTATTTCAGATCAGACTGGGTATATTTTGGAGACCCTGTTTTTTTTTTTTTTTTTTTTTGCACACTACGTACCCATTTTAAATTGTGAATTCCCATTTTTTGCTTGAACATGGTATTCTTTAAAATTCAATTTTGGTAACTTCCATTTTGGATTTTCTGTTTAAGAATTAATCTTTTTGGTCTCATTTTGTATGCTGAAACCTAAGTTTAGTATTGATTGCACAAAGACAGACTTTAGAATGGAATTAACGTATATAAACACTAATAGAAAACAGTTGAAGCCAGGTGGTGGCGGTGGCACACACCTTTAACTCCAGCACCTGGGAGGCAGAGGCTCTGAGTTCGAGGCCAGCCTGGTCTACAGAGCCAGGGCTATACAGAGAAACCCTATCTCAAAAAACAACTGAAATATAATTTATAAAACATATACAACAGAATATTAGCAATAAAAAGTGAAGTACTGATACATACTACAACTTAGATGAACTTTAAAAGCATTGTGAAGTGAAACGAGGTGCAGAAGATAGAAAGTAGATCAAGGGTGTAAGGAATGAGGAGTGACTGCTTAATGTTGGAAGTATGGTTTCTTTCTCTCTTTCTGGTGCTAGTTATGGAATTTCAGGGTCTCTTGCATACAGCTTACCCCTGAGTTGAACCCTTAGCTTTCGGATGGGTTTTTTTTGTGGGTGATGAAAATACTACAGAATTGTGGCAATTATTATGTAACTCTACACATACAAAGACCCTTTGAATTGTACAGTTCAGATAAATGATCAGTTTTGTAGATTTTGAATACATTGGAGATAACCTCATTAATGAGAAGCAATTTGAAATTGTTGTTTCCTTTGTCAGATCCTTTACTCTTTTTTTGCCTTTACTTTTTTGACTTAACTAGTCTAGTTGTGGAAGATCCAGGCAAGCAAAAAGATGTATATAAAGTTAATTATTAATGGTCTATCTGCCTTGATTAAATTGTTTATTAAATGAAGTTCTTGTTTCATTCTTTTGGATTAGTCACTTTTAAAGTGATTTGACAAAGATTAATAAATTCTGTAAACTGATAACTTTGAGTTCATTTTATGCTGCCATTTCAAGAGTAGGGTGGGTGATAAGTGTTACAGAAGGGTTTTCTACTTGATAGGTGATTTATGTCTTCAATGTTTTAAACAGCGTTGCTCACATATGTTGGCTGATATGTTTTGGGGGCTGGAACTTATCCTACTCTTGTACCCTTTGCAAGGATTTAATAAAGAAATTTTAAATAAAAGTATATCTGTTGAAAAGAAACCCGGAACTATATGTACAATAAGTTCCAGTATTTTGGAGAAGGAGGATGAAGGTAGATAATGGTGAGTATTTAGCCTAATGTTATATTTTGGGAGGCAGAACTGTAACCAATAAACCAGTCACATAGTGAAATAGTTTTTTGATTGTAGTAAAAAGAAAAATAATTTTGCTGGCAGCAAGGAGCACTGCAATGTTAAAAATGTCAAGAGGAAGAGTAGATATAGACACTCCTTCATTTTGAGTGGCTATTTTCAAATCTTAAATGTACTTTGAACTATCCCATCCTGATTGCCTACAAGGTTTTGGCTTTTTGTGTATTTCTTTGTAGTCTCCTCCCCCCCCCCCCCATGAATCACAAGTTGTTAATCTCTTTTCATCTATTGATTTCTGGGATAATGAGACTAGCAGACCGACTTAACACATGAATGATATGTTGGTGCCAAGGGCAAATGATATAGCACATACCATGTGTACAGAGTGGTGTGGTAATTGAAGTAGAAGTGGGAAAGCTGTCTCCCACATGGCATATGATGATTGTATACACATGAAACCTCAGAAACTCAAGCCTTAGTCACAACTACTCTGACATCTGTCATGTTATATTAATAGGTTTGTTTGTACTTAGTTAATACATATATTTTGGTTTTATAGTTATATATTTTTATTTATATAATTTTAAAACCAAAATAAATGTTTAATCTTAATTTTGTTTCTGCATATATTTAAGTAACATTTATTTGTTGATCTATTTATTTATTTATTTTGGGTTTTCAGGATAAGGTTTTTCTGGGTAGCCCTGGCTGTCCTGGAACTTGCTTTGTAGACTGGGTTGTCCTTGAACACCTTGAACTCGGGCCTGGCTCTCTAAGTTACATCTGTAACAGGAAGTAATTAAGATTCTCTTATGTAGAACCAGAATTAGCAAATTCGAGCCAGTTTAGCATTGATTAAAAACCTAGCAGGTATAGTCACATGACCTGGGGCCACAATTGCATGCTTATTATTACTAAGTCACTTCTCTATTAAATAGGAAAGATACGTTTCTACCTCAAAGGGTGATTCATTTGTATGTTCTTTCATTCAACAGATAATTAGTAAGTTGTATGGCACTGCTTAATTTTGATGTCTTGTTACTAGTTTCTTTAATTTCCTTTCTATTAAATTTTCTTTAGATCTAAAACTGATAGGAATATTATAACACTGAATTTTACTGCAGAAGGTAAGATTTTTTTTTTACTTGAAATTCAGTTTTCACAAAGGACAGTGTAACTAACTATCAAGTGTAGTAGAGTTTTGGGTTGATGCAATATAATATTAACAGCTATTATGTAAAACTGTTGAAATTATGTATTTCACAAATCATCTGTAACAATTGTGAACAATATTATCGAAAGCAGAAAATCTTGATAATGTATGCATTTTGGAGACTTTCCTTGAATTAGCCTAGAGATCATATTTTTAAGGAGCCTTTGAAGGTTCAAAAATAAGAATTGCCGGGGATGAGTAATAATCTTAATCAGCATTTTGAGAAATAACCAACACTTGTTAAGCCACCTACCATTTACTGGTTCCTTCTGTATGTTCCTGGCACTTGCACATTCTCTCAAGCTTTCTAATAATCTCTGGAAGTGTTATCCACCTAGAGAGAGCAAGGTGATACTTGGAGATAGAGCTTTTTGTTGTGGGTCTGTTGTATTACACTGTATACATTGCTGAGAAAAACATATATTCTGCATAATCATCCATGAAAAAATAATGGGATTTGTGGGAAACAGTAGAATTGAGAGCAATTTGATTACCTGAAATTAGTAAGTTTAAGAAGGCTGTTACTTTGTAATTATTAACAGTTTAAAATTCTAATACAATAAACTGCCTTTGAAAAGGTCCTAAATTCCTGACAACCTACAGTAAGTATAAGACCTTTTTAAGGTAGCATAATGGAAAGGAATGGGTATATGGAAGATTGAAGTTACTGAGTTGGGATACAAGGTTAAAGATCAGGTAGAACTTCAAAAACAAATTTCTAAAATAGAGCATGTGACTAGGCAAAAACCAGCTTCTAGCTACAAAATAGTATGATTGGGGAAGGCTGGCAACTACTACAGTTCTACTTTATGAATTTGATAACTATATCTCATAAATGGAATCATGTTTTTTTTTTCCTTTCCTGATTGGCTTATTTCATAAAATAATGCCTTCAAGTTTTCATGCATGTCACAGCACATCAAAATTTACCTTTTCTCTCTCTTCTCTCCCCCTCCTTCCCTCCCCAGTGTCTTACTATATAGCCTTTGCTAGCCTGAAACTTTGTATGTAGACTAGGTTAGTCTCAAACTGCCTGCCTCTGCCTCCAGAGTGCTGGGATTAAAGGCATCACCACACTTGATAAAATTTCCTTCTTTTAAAAGCAACACATGCTGCGGTGTGTGTGTATGTGTGTGCAAGCCTTTAATCCCAGCACTCGGGAAGCAGAGGCATGTGGATCTCTGTGAGTTTGAGGCCAGCCTGGTCTACAGAGCTAGTTCCAGGAGAGTCAGGGCTATTGCACAGAGAAACCCTGTATAAAAAAAAAAACAAAACCAAAAAGCAAACAAAAAGCAACATACAGAGGTTCCAATTTCTCCCCATTCTTGCAACCACTTTGTTTCCCTATCTTTATTACAGCCATCCTGAGGGATATGTGATATGCAGTTGTGCTTTTAATGTGCATTTTCATGGTGAGTAATAATGTTGGGCAATTTTCCATGTGTTTATTGACCATTTATGTATCTTTTAGAGAAATATCTCTTTAGATCTTTTGTTCATCTTTCAGCTGGATTGTCTATAGAATTGGATAAATATTTGTCTGTTCTAAATACAAGTTCATAATCTGATCATTTATCATTTTCTTTCTCCATTTAGATGGTTACCCCTTTGTCTTTAGGGTATCATTTGAACTCTGATTATTACATTTATTTATAGGGTGTGTGTGTGTTTGTGTTGTCATAGTGCTCAGTGTGGAGGTCAGAGAACAACTTGTTGGGAGTCTGTTCTACCATGTGAGTTCTGGGCAGGGATTGAATTTAGGTTGTCAATCTTGGTGGCAAGAGCCTTTGGCCTACTCAGACATCTTGTTGACCCTTTCTTTAATTTTTTTTAATCTTTGGTGCTGGAGATTGAGCTTAGTGACTATTCACATACAATGCTTGCATTCTCCCATTGTGCTATACCTCAAGCCTTCAAAGTTTGTAATTTTACTTAAGTCTGGTTTGTCTGTTTCTTTGTTGCTTTTGCTGTTAAAAGAATTCATTGCCGAATCCTCGACCATAAGATTTGCCTTTTATGCTTTAAATCAGTTAAGATGAGGCAAAATAATGTATTCACACCAAATTTTCTGTTTCAAGATGTCTTTGGGTTTTGTCAGTTTGATTATTAAATTTCTTGGTCTTGATCTTAACATGTACTCCATCTGGAATTTGTTGAAAGCCTTTGATGTTTTTCATTAAATTTGGTGTTAGGGTTTGACCATATCTCATCAGAAATCTTTTATTTTTCATTGCCCTATATTGATGTGTGCCACATTGCTCTGATGATCTATCTGTTCATGTTTTTCTTGCTCTTTCATATTGCTATCTAACAACCTGCAAGTTTACTGATTGTTTCTTGTGTCAGACAGTTCTGCTGTTGAACCATATTAGTGGATTTTTAATTTCACTTGTGCGTCTCAAATCCAAACCTTTTACTTTGCTCTTAGATTTTGTTTTTTAATGTCATTTTTTGTCTACCTATTGATCATTTTTTTAGGATATAACATTTTTCTGTAATAGCAACAGGAAGTAACTAATACAACCTCCCATCTTAGTCTGCAAGGCTGATGATACCTTCACAGGAAAAACCAAAGATTTTTGTAAGAAAAGATTCATATCCTTCTTGAATATAGATATCAAAATCCTAATAAAAAGTTTAGCAAATTAAATCTGTTTATATATACTGGCTAACTCAGCACAGCCAAGTGAAGTTTGTCTCAGAAATGAAAGTGTGAGTCAATAGTTTTTAAGTCACTTTTTATTATAAGAGCAAGAATCAGAAATTTCTAAAATTTCAAATACCATTTAGAATAGCATCAAAACTATGATAAACTTAGCAATAAATAGGACAAAGACATTAAAGATTTGTACGTTAAAACCTGAAGAGAAAACTGAGATAATCGAGACCTAAAAGTGGAGAGATATCCTCGGTCAGAAAACTTGTCATAACATACCACTTCTTTCCAAGTTGACCTGTACATTATTTTCTTTTTAGACTTGGAGACACAATTTATTGTAGTTTTGACTTTAGGAAGTGTTTAGGAGGCTCCAATGAAGTCGGGCGTGGTGGTGCAGCTTTAACACCAGCCAGTCTGGTCCACTTGACAAGTTCCAGGCCAGCCACAGCTCAATAGTGAGACCCTGCCTCAAAAAGAACAGAATAAAAAGGTCCCAAGGACATCCCCAGGGATAGGGCTTCTGGAAGAGGAGGGAATTGGCCTAGCTGGGATGTAGTAACACCGTCTGACTGCATCTTTTGGTTTTCTGGAAAAGTCGGGTCCCAGGAAGGGATCAGGTTAACCTGGCACTTCTGTGACAGATAACAGGGCGTGTGGCAGGATCCATGAGACTGGGTTTTTTGTTTGTTTGTTTTGTTTTGAGACAAGGTTTTTCTGTGTAGCCCTGGCTATCCTGGAACTCTCTGTAGACCAGACTGCCCTCGAACTCAACAGCGATCGCCTTTGCCATCACCTCCAGCTTAACAGTTACTTTTTTTTTCCATGGTATTTATTGAACTCTACATTTTTCTCTGCTCCCCTCCCTGCCTCTCTACTCTCCCTCCTTCAATCCTTCCCCAAGGTCCCCATGCTCCCAATTTACTCAGGAGATCTTGTCTTTTTATACTTTCTACTTTCCATGTAGATTATTAGATCTATGTATGTCTCTCTTAGTGTCCGCACTGTTGTCTAAGTTCTCTGGGATTGTGGTTTGTAGGCTGGCTTTCTTTGCTTTATGTTTCAAAACCACCTATGAGTGAGTACATGTGATAATTGTCTTTCTGTGTCTGGGTTACCTCACTCAAAATAATGTTTTCTAGTTCCATCCATTTGCCTGCAAAATTCAAGCTGTCGTTACTTTTTTCTGCTGTGTAAATGTAAATGTACCACATTATTCTTACCCATTTTTTGATTGAGGGGCATTTAGGTTGTTTCCAGGTTCTGGCTATGACAAACAAAGCTGCTATGAACATAGTTGAGCACATGTCCTTGTGGCACGATTGAGCATTCTTTGGATATATACCCAAAAGTGGTATTACTGGGTCTTGAGGAAGGTTGTTTCCTAAATTTCTGAGAAATTGCCACACTGACATCCAAAGGGGTTGTACCAGTTTGCATTCCCACCAGCAGTGCAGAAGTGTTCCCTTTTCCCCACAACCTCTCCAGCATAAGTTGTCATCAGTGTTTTTGATCTTGGCCATTCTTACAGTTGTAAGATGGAATCTCAGAGTTGTTTTGATTTGCATGTCTCTGATGACCAAGGATGTTGAACTTTTCCTTAGGTGCCTTTCAGCCATTTTAGATTCCTCTGTTGAGAGTTCTCTGTTTAGGTCTGTATTCCATTTTTTTTTTGTTGGATTATTTGTTCTTTTGATGACCAGTTTCTTGAGTTCTTTGTATATTTTGGAGATGAGCCTTCTGTCTGATGTGGGGTTAGTGAAGATCTTTTCCCATTCTGTAGGCTGTCATTTTGACTTGTTGACTGTGTCCTTTGCTTTGCAGAAGCTTTTCAGTTTCAGGGGGTCCCATTTATTAATTGTTTCTCTCAGTGTCTGTGCTGCTGGGGTTCTATTTAGGAAGTGGTTCCCTGTGCCAATGCGTTCAAGTGTACTTCCCACTTTCTCTTTTATAAGATTCAGTGTGGTTGGCTTTATGTTGATTGAGGTCTTTGATCCATTTGGACTTGAGTTTTGTTCATGGTGATAGATATGGGTCTATTTTCATTCTTCTACATGTTGATATCCAGTTATTGTTGAATATTTTCTTTTTTCCATTTGATATTTTTTGGTTCTTTATGAAATATCAGGTGTTCGAAGATGTGTGGATTGATATCCGGGTCGTCTATTTGGTTCCATTGGTCCTCCTGTCTGTTCTTATGCCAGTACCAGGCTGTTTTCAGTACTGTAGCTCTGTAGTACAGTTTGAAGTCAGGGATTGTGATGCCTCCAGAAGTTTTTATTGCACAGGATTGTTTTGGCTATCCTGGGTTTTTGCTTTTCCAAATGAAGTTGAGTACCGTTCTTTCAAGGTCTTTGAAGAATTTTGTTGGGATTTTGATGGTTATTGCGTTGAATCTGTAGATTGCTTTTGGTAGGATTGCCATTTTTACTATATTCTGCCTACCCAAGAGCATGGGAGGTCTTTGCACTTTCTGGTGTCTTCTTCAATTTCTTTCTTCGAAGATTTAAAGTTCTTGTCATACAAGTCTTCCACTTGTTTGGTTAGAGTTACTCTGAGATATTTTATGCTGTTTGTGGCTATTGTGAAGGGCGTTGATTTCTCTGATTTCTTCCTCAGCCCTTTTATGATCTGTGTATTGGAGGGCTACTGATTTTTTTGAGTTAATCTTGTATCCTGCTACATTGCTGAAAGTGTTTGAGTTGTAGAAGTTCCTTGGTAGAATTTTTGGGATCCCTTATGTAAACTATCATATCAATCAGCATACAGTGAGAGTTTGACTTCTTTTCCAATTTGTATCCCCTTGATCTCCCTTTGGTGTCTTATTCTAGCTAGGACCTCAAGAACTATATTGAATAGGTATGGAGAGAGTAGACAACCTTGTCTTGTTCTGATTTCAGTGGAATCGCTGGGAGTTTCTCTCCATTTAGTTTGATGTTGGCTGTTGGCTTGCTGTATATTGCCTTTAATTATGTTTAGGTATGTTCCTTTTATCCCTGCTCTCTCCAAGACCTTTATCATGAAGGGATGTTGTATTTTGTCAAGCTTTTTCGGCATCTAATGAGATGATTATGTGGTTTTTATTTTTGCTAATACTTAATAGCACATACTAATATCAGTGGGTTTCACTGTGACATTTCCATACCTTCATAAGTCAAACTTTGATCTCGTGTACCCTCCCTTTGACCCTTTCTTTCCCTATGCTTACTCCCTTCTCCCAGCCCCCTCCCCTTCCCTTAGCAATTCACCTTCTGCTTCTAGGTCATCTTTCCTTTTAGTTTCTGTTTATGAGAGAAAACATGTAATATTCGGTCTATGTTATATTTATTTCGCTTAACCTGTGTCCTACAGTTATATCCATTTTCCTGAAAATGACGTGAGTTAATTATTCTTTATGGATGAATTAAACAGTCTAGTGTTTCTGTGTTTGTGTGTGACAGAGTGGAGCAAAGGGGGAGAGAGTGTGTGTGTATTTTTCTTTATCTATTCATCTGTTGACAGAATCCATAACTTAACTAATAACTTTTATTGCACTAAACATGGGTGTATACAGGTTTTCTTTCTTTTCTTTTCTTTTTTTTTTTTTTGTTTTTTTGGGACAGGTTTCTCTGTACCTTTGGAGTCTGTCCTGGAACTCACTCTGTAGACCAGGCTGGCCGTGAACTCACAGAGATCTGCCTCTGCCTCACAAGTGCTGGGATTAAAGGCGTGTGCCACCACAGCCAGGTTTTGTTTTTGAGGAAAGGTTAAATTTAAAAATTGCTTAGAGGGGCCAGTGAGATGACTCAGCAGATAAAGGTTCCTGCCTCCAAACCTGACAACCCAAGTTCAGTTCCTAGGACCTACATGGTGGAAGGTGAGACTTGAGTTTTAGCAAATTGTCCCCTGAGGTTTGTTTGAAATTTTCTTCTTTCTTTCCTTGTTTTTCTTTTCTGTTTTTTTTTTTGTTTGTTTGTTGTTACCTTTTGTTTTATTTTTCGAGAGAAGATTATGTGTATCACTGGCTGTCCTGGAACCTGATCCATAGACCAGGCTAGCCTCAAATTCAGAGATACGCTTGACTCTGCCTCTTGAGTGCTGGGATTAAAGGCAGTGTGCCAACACTGCCAAGCAATTTAAAAATTTTTAAAATAAGATTGCTTAGAGATGTTTGTATTTATGGCTATAGCTTAATTTTAAATTATAAATGTACTGTCTTTCAAACTCCATAGCATGACCTTTCACCTTTCATGTGCCCATTGAATAATAATTTTTATAAATTTTTGTGTGTCTATGTGGGTGCCAGAGGTCAATGTTGGTTTATCTTTCTTAATTACTCTCTTCCTTATTAAGTTTTTTTAAAATTTTTTAATTAAAAAAATTTATATCTGTTTTACCTGCATATATGTCTGTGGTACCACATGCATGCTTGGTGCTTGATAAAGCCAGAAAAGGTCATCTGATTGATCCCCTGGGAGTTACAAAGGATAATATACTTCTTGTAGATGCTAGGAATATAACCTGAGTTCTCTACAAGAATAGCCAGTGCTCTTAACTGCTGTTATCTGTCTATCCCTTTTAAATTTCTTACTGCATGTGTGCCACAGCATGTGTGTGGAAGTAAGAGGACAGACTATAGAAATTGGCTCTTTCTTTCCACCATGTGTATCTCAGGGATCAAACTCAGGTTGTCAGGCTTGGTGGCAAGCACCAGTACTAACTAAACTGGAACTCAAAAGATTCAGCTACAGTAGCTGGCCAGTAAACCCCAGGGATCCTACTATCTCTATTTCCCAGTGCTGAGATTGCAAACATGTGCTGCTTTGTCTGTCTCTTTACGGCGGTGCTGAGAATTAAACTCAGGTCCTCATGCCTCTGTAGCAGGTATTTTATGCACTGAGCTATCTCCCCAGCTTATTTTTTAAAAACTTAATTTTATGAATATAACTAGTTTTTATGAATATAACTAGTTAATGTTTTAGAATATTTAACACGAGGAAATAATTCATTGAAAAGTTCAATTTTAGGAATCTTCTCTTTATCAAAAATTTTTGATTGATAGATTTCTGTAACTTTGCCCCTTATTAATCTTTGTGGTGCTTTTGTCTGGAATGATTTTCTCATCACTTTTGCCCAATAGTTTTGGTTTGACTATAGAGTAGGACTTTTGAATATATACGTAAGGAAGGAGGTGTGTCTTGTCTGTATCTATGTGTATGGTAGGCAAGAGAGATGGCTTGGTGTTTTACTGATCTTGCAGAGGTCTCTGGTTCAGTTCCCAGGACCCATGTGGCAGATCACAAGTGTCTATAACTCTAGTTCCAGGAGATTAGAGCCTCCTGGGTTTGGTTCCCAGAACTCGTGGTGGCTGGCAATCTTTTTTTTTTCTCTCTTATAAAGGAAACCATTTAATTGGGGTGGCTTACAGTTCAGGGATTCAGTCCATTATCATCATGGGAGGATGCAGGCAGGTAAGGTGCTAGAGAGGTAGCTTAGAATACATCTTTCAGGCAACAGGAAGTGGTGTGTCTTACTGGCCTGTATCTTGTATCTTGAACATAGAGCTCAAAGTCTGCCCCCACAGTGATATACTTCCTCCAACAAAGCCACACCTCCTAATAGTATTTATGGGAGGGTGGCTGGCAATCTTAACTCCAGTTCCAAGGGATCTGTCTCCCTCTTCTGGCCTCTGAGGTCACTGCTTTCACAGGCAAAACAGTCTTACATATGAAATATTGAAGAAGTAGTTTTCTATCAGAGACCTATAACCAGTCACCATTTAATTTTCCTCATTAACCCACCGATAAAAGGTACACTTTGTTTTTGTTTTTTACTTTAAGAAGACATAATTTAGAGGCAGATAAAAATTAGATTTGGTTCTGAATAGGTTTAATAAACTGCAACTCTTATTTTTGACTATGGGAAAAGGGGAAAGTAATACTTAACCTTCTGTAATTACCAGACAGATAAGAGAAAAATGAGTTGTATAAAGTCCTTGAAGGCCTCTTGTACTTTATAGTTATGATGCTGAAGCGCAGGAGCTTCAAGTATGTTTTGTATACCATGCTGTAGAAGAAGAAATTTTGTAATGTTAATAGGCAATCTCAAAGAGCCAGTGGGTTAGGTGATATTTCAATTTTAGGGTTTATTTTAATTTTAGTGGGAGTCATGAAAACTAGACCCAAATACATTTCACATTAGATTCAATCACAAGAGATTTTTGTTTGTTGTTTATAGAGTGCAGTATAGGCCTGATTCTATCTGATGAGGAACATGGACATAAGTGCCATTAAAAGCACCTGAAGAGGTACTTTTACTCTGCAGGCCAAAAGAAACTCAGTGGTCTAATAAATATGGACTTAAAGTTTTGGTAGTATTCTGTGCACTTTTTGTTAGTTTGCTAAGAATGCTTGTTATTAAGTGGTTGGGACTTGTTGCCTTGAATAGGGCTCCAAAGTGCTTGTGATTAACACCTTATCAAAAGTGGAAACTTTAATATTACTTGATGAATTCAGTTGTATTAGGGTAGTATGCTATACAGTTTACTATGACGAGGTTTGCGGTCATTTGGTTTGGAATGAGAATGGGACATAAACAATAGAGCTTGGATTTCTCACAATTATGGAATCTGAAATCCAAGATCTAGATGTTGATAGATTTGCTTGTTTCTTTTTTTAGCGTGTGTGTATGTGAACTAATTGCTATCTTTGTTAGATAAGTAGTCTCTTTTAAAAAATTTTACAAGTCAGTTTCTGGTTTTTGTCCTGATATGCATGCTTTTGCAGTATACTTAAGGGATTAGCCCGCTAGTTAAGGACAGTTTACCACTCCATGATTTAACTGAGTGGCAACTAACTTCTTGATACTCTGTTTGGAGTCAGTTCCAGGAGAAAATTGAAATACTGCTTGATAAAGCTAGACATATATGGTTTTGTGGAATAATAGCTATGGAACCATTATTAAGTTGAATGTAGTAAGCTTTAGAGTTTTTTACTTTTTACCCGTCATTTTTATAGTCATGCTCTTTTGACCTGATTCACTCATGATACTAAACTTTAACAGTTTTTTAGTTCATGTTAGTTATATCTAAAGTAAAATATTCTCTTTCCTTTTACTTGTAGGTTATGCTATGCAATGGTCTCTGCAAGATGTTTTATTCTTGAATTGGAGCTTTTTAAGACTGATAAATGCTGGTACTTCTATAAGTGGACTATAATTTCTTTTCGTAAGACAACTACATAAGCAGACAAAATTGCAAAGATCTGCCCTGTGTCGAGTATGACAGCCACGACTCGTGGCTCTCCAGTTGGAGGGAATGACAACCAGGGCCAAGCTCCTGATGGACAGTCTCAGCCCCCCCTCCAACAGAATCAGGTAAGACATTATAGATAGTTAAAGACACATTGGTGTATCTCCTATTCTCTTGTGTGCCGAGTGTGGAAACATGATAGAATGATTGTGAAGCAACCATAAAATGAATGTTTTGTTTAAGAAAAGTAAATACAGTTCTTCAGCTGTAACAAAAAACTCAAGTGCTTACATTGTCAGTCTTCAATAAAACTAAAGATTTAAGCCCTGTGTCGATTCTGGAAGAAACCATTGTATTATTCAGTGTAGCCTACAGGACCAAGTAAATCATAACTCTATTTTGTATGCCATATACATAAAATCATAAATTGTTAATTTACAATAAGAGTTCTTAAAGAATATATAATGAAGTCTTATTACTGGTGTTCAAATTTTGCCTTTGCACCATACCAGCTTTATGACTGGGTAAGTTACATAATCTCTAAACCTCAGTTTTTTCATTTGTATGATAGGGATAACAGTAATGGAACTTCATGGCATTGTTTGAGGATCAAGTGAAATGTTCGTAAAGATCTCTTAGTATAGATACTGGTGTCAGTTTCTTGCTTTGTCCTAATGCTCTTAAAGTAATGTTTTTATACTTTATACTCGACTTAGGTAAAGTTTGCGGTTCTCCTGATTCCTGTTCCCCCATTGGAAGATTTTTTTTACTAGTATAATTTACTGATTGTAAAACAACAAGAACAAAAAAAACCCTGTGTATATCCATCTTTTTTTTTTCTTTTGAGACAGGGTCTCTCTACATAGCCCTAGCTGGCCTGGAACTAGTGTAGACCAAGTTGGCTTCAAACTTACAGAGATCTACTTGCTTTTGCTTCCCAAGTGCTGGGATTAAAGGTGTGTGCCACTATGCCCAGCCTAGATCCAGCCTAGATCCATCATTTAAAAGAAGGATTTTCTTAAGAAATTTTTTTCTTTTTCTTTCTTCTCTTTTTTTTTGGTCAGTTTTGTCCACTTCATCTGAAGCACCAACTTTTATTTAGATGCAGTTGTTTATAATACTGTTTGTTCCCTTGGGTACTGAAATGGAACTCGGGTTCTTGCATATGCTTCTCACCCCAGATCCTGCAATATCCTTTTCACTATTTTTTTTTATTATTATATTGGGGGCTTGTGGCAGTGTGTCTTTATTCATCTCTGATACTGCTGATTTGTATTCTCTCTCCTGATTAATCTTTCTAGGGGCTTACCAATTTCGTTAATGCCCCCTAAATATTTTTGGGGACTTTGATACGCCCCCCCCCCCAACATACCACATGCTTTTACTGTTCTTATTGTTCTTCTTTACTTCCTTTGGATTTGATTTTCTTGTTTTCATCTTCTGAAATTTATCTCAGCCCTTTCTAATCTATATAGTTTTATACATTTCTGATAATGCAGCTCCTGTAGTACTGCGATGGGTAAACTGGTTGAGGTTGTGTAAACATGAGTAATAGGAATGCTGTTTACAGAGATACACATTTTTGTGGACTTTGTATGGGTAAGTTTTAAAGCAAAAGTGTTGTTATTGTATAGTACTTATATTTGTGATTTGGGGCTAGGTTTTTACTATTCAGCTGTTAGAGGTTAAATGTTCTATCATTAGTCTGATAGAAGAGACACCTCTCTCTCTCTCTGCCTCCCCTTCCTCTGCCACTTGAGAGAAAATGAGCAAGCCAGGTCCTCCCTTTCAAATGTGCCAACTTTCTTAATTCATTTCCTTTTCTAGTTCCTATTTTTGAGACATAAAATGGTAATAACATGGTCACAAAACTTGACAAAGTAAAGTCTTTCCTGTCCCATAAATTTGAAGATCAATATTTGAGTTTCTTTAAATATAGTCAAAGGATTGTTGGACACTAATAATTACTATTTTTAAATCGGGAACTAGTAGTTTATCTTTCTCCCTCTTTACTGCTTTATTATCTGTATTGTGTGTAGATTCTAACCTCTCTTTGCAATTTTCATGGCTTTGCAGGGCTTTCAGTGAAAAGAAATCTTGTTCGTTAACATTATATTTGTTTTGAAACAGGATTTCTCACTATGTATCTGGCTGTCCTGGAACTCCCACATAAACCAGACTGGCCTTAAACTCAAAGATCTTCCTGTCTTTGCCTCCCAAGTGTTGGGATTAAAAGTGTATGTTATGGAGCTAGAGAGATGAGATGGTTCAGAGGTTAAGAAAACTGGTTGCTCTTTAAGAGGTCCTGAGTTCAGTTCCTAGAAACCACATGGTGGCTCACAATCATCAATAATGAGATCTGTTTTTTTCTTCTGCTGTACAGGAATACATGCAGGCAGGAAACTGTATTTATAATAAAATCTTTTTAAAGACATTTTAAAATATACTTGGTTTTGTAGAGGTCTTAGGATTGTGATAGTAGTATTTCATGCCTGTTAGGTATTAATATATATATATATATTTTTTTCATCTATTGATGATAACTCACATCTTTAAAACAAAAGAATAAAAAAGTAAATTACATTCTTACCTATAGAACCACTCTTTACCTATAGAATTTCTCATTGTTTCTTATTACTATTTTTTTGGTTTGGTTTGGTTTGGTTTTGGTTTTTCAAGACAGGGTTTGTTTCTTTGTAGCCCTGGCTGGCTGTCCTGGAACTTGCATTGTAGACCAGACTGGCTTTGAACTCACAGAGATATGCCTTCCTTTACATCCCAACTGCTGGGATTAAAAGTATGTGCCACCACCATCCAGGCTATTCTATGTTATTTAATGAATCTGATACTGCTGAACCATAAAGAAGCAACCAAAGATTTAATCAGTGTCCGATTAGGGCTTTTAGGGTTTTTTGTTGTTGTTGTTGTTTCGTTTTTCTTTTCATTATTTTTAATTATATATATATGTGTGTGTGTGTACATCTATGTGTGGGTATATGCACATAAGTACAGGTACCTACAGAGGTGGTGTGATATCTCCCTGGAACTGCTGGTGGTTGTGAGCTGCCTGGTATGGGTGCTGAGAATTGAACTCCAATCCTCTATAAGAGCAGTGGGTATTCTTTTTTTTTTTAAGATTTATTTATTTATTATGTATACAACATTTTGCCTTCATGTATGCCTGCACACCAGAAGAGGGCACCAGATCCCATTACAGATGGTTGTAAGCCACCATGTGGTTGCTGGGAATTGAACTCAGGACCTCTGGAAGAGCAGCCAGTGCTCTTAACCACAAGCAGTGGGTACTCTTAACTGCTGAGTATCCCTCCAGCCCAGGACTCAGTTTCTTGATAACTTTACACATACGGAAATAAAGGGAAAATTTTAAAAATATTAGTAACTCGAGGTAGTCATTCTTGTACCATGTGTGTTCTTGGTGTTTAGTTTGAGTCATCAGGCTCTTTGGCAAGCACCTTACTAAGCCATCTTGCTGGCCCATAAAGGGAATTTCTTAATTAAATTTTTAGCTTTAAAAATCTATGCATATAGATTTTAAGGCTCCAAGTATGTCCAGTGACAAATGGGATGAACATTCCTCAGATTTGCAGTATTTGAAAAGGTTCTAGAATGTAATTTGACAATATGCTAATAGTTTTTAAACAAATTGTCTATATTGTTGTAGTAAATAGTTCTAGTGTCCTGTCTTAAAGAAAAAATTGTTTTCTACAAGATTTATACATGGCAAGCTCATTCATTTTAATTTATGTAATGCTGAAAATTTTGACTACTTAGATATTGAATGAAAAGGGAACAGATACAGTCCTAATTTTGAAAATGAAAATGACAGATAACAGTCCTAATTTTATTGAAAATTTACGCATCCATGAATCGTTTTTCTTTACATTAAAATGATCACAAGGAGGTAATTAAAATGTCCTTGCTGGTGTTTTATTTGTTGGTGTGGTATTATAGATGTTTAAAATTGGTTTTTGTGAGCTTGTAAACACAGGACAAAGTTGTTTTGGTTGTTTAAAACAGGTTTCTAAAGTTATAGACTTCAATTTAGCTCTTTTATATGGGGCACTTGAATTCTTCTGGTGACTTTGTGTGGTAACTGCAGTGTTTTCCATGTTAAGTGTAAAAATTCATCATTAAGTTGCTTACTTCGTCTTGTTCAGCACAAACTCTGAAAGGAAAACATATTAAATCATAAGCTTTCAGTGATCTCTTTAAAATTTTATGCTACTGACATTTTAAAAAATACTACTAATCTATTAGTGTTTGGACTAGTGTGTGTGTGTGTGTGTGTGTGTGTTATAGAAACTTAATATCTGGAATGTTTAATTTTTAATCAAGACTTCATCGCCTGATTCTTCCAATGAGAATTCCCCAGCAACTCCTCCTGATGAGCAAGGTCAAGGTGATGCCCCTCCACAGATTGAAGATGAGGAACCTGCATTTCCACATACTGACTTGGCAAAGTTAGATGATATGATCAACAGGTCAGTTGGTTTTGTTTCTGGTGTATATAATACCAGGTTTTACAGTATTCTATGTGGTGGGTAACACAAAGACAGTGAAGAGGAATCTGCTGCCTTAATCTTGCCATCATAGTCACTACCAAATACTTTATAACCCATGGTTCTTGGTGGGTATAATGAAAAAGAGTGAGAAATTTTTTAGGTTAACAATTTGCACCTACATAGGGCCATATTTGTTTGTTTCCAAAGTAGAACTGTTTGTGTTTTTTGTTTGTTTGTTTTGTTTTGCTTTGGTTTTGGGTTTTGGTTTTTCAAGACAGGGTTTCTCTTATAACAGTCTTGACTATCCTGGAACTCACTCTGTAGACCAGGCTGGCCTTGAACTCACAGAGATCCACCTGCCTCTGCCTCCCAAGTGCTGGGATTAAGGGCATGTGCCACCACCATCTTGACCAATGATGAAGCAGGTTTTCAGTTGGCATGTTCCTACGTTTAGTAACTTTAGGGTATCCCTGAAACAAACCAGATCATAAGGAGTTTCTCAGGTCATGCCCTTCATGCTGACTCAAGAGAATGACACTTTAAGATGTTCTTCAGGGTAAGGAAAGAATGTAAAGAAACAGAAGTGCATGTCAAAAAACTCTATCTGAGTGTAGTCCTCACTGGGTATTGTGAGCTCAACAAGGGCCCCTCAGAAAGAGTAGTGGACACTGGAGCAATGAATGGCTCAGCCAGCAAGAGTACTTGCTGCTTTTCCAGAGGACTCGGATTCTGTTCCTGGCACCCATATGGCAACACCCACCTGTCATCTGTTATTCTAGACCCAGGTAGTTCTGGGTACCTCTTTTGGCCTTCAAAAGTACCAAGCATACATGCAGACTCAATACACATAAAATAATTAAAACGAGAGCATTTTTAAAAGGATAATGAAAATATACTCTTAGGAATTTTGCTTTTTTTTGTATTTTTACTTAATAAAAGTAAAAACTGTTAGATAAACGGAGAAATAAAAATCCTTTGCATTAAATAAAACTGAGCTTGGTGTAGTGGTGCACATCATTAATCTCAGCACTTGGGAGGCAGAGGCAGGCAGATCTCTGTGAGTTCAGGGTCATCTTGGACTACATAGTAAGTTCTAGGGCAGCCAGAGCCACATATACCCTATCTGGAGAAAACACACAAACAAAAATCTAAATTCCTTAGTAATAACTATGCATTGTTAAGTAAGCACAGAACTATGTTGTATAATATATAGTAAATAGATAAAATTTATCTAATCCCTTCCCCCAGCTTTATCCCCTTACATATCCCAACCAAAAATTTCTCTTAGCATAAATCAGTACATTTCTCCATATTTGTGTTTACTATTATATATGTATTGATTTTTCTGTACATATAAAATCTTATTATAGTTTTGTAACTTGTTTTACTTGTTTGGAATAATTTTCAATTGATTCATCTTAAAGGGAACATTTAAAAGAATTTATGCTTCTAGTAACAGCTTGTAATAATCACATACAATGAATTATTGTCAAATCAATTTTTTCTTTCTCTTTTTTTGGAGTTTTCCTACTCGCACCTTCTGTAAGGCTGTATTTGTAGGTAGATATTGTTTGAATTTGACTTTATCATGGAGTATCTTGCTTTCTCCATCTATGGTAATGGCAAGTTTTGGGTATAGTAAGCTGGGCTGTCAGATCAATGTTAGGATATTTATAATGGTTCTTGGTTGTTCTTAACAGCAGAGATGACATAGCAGAAAGTTGCATTGCTACATTTCAAATTTGCCTAGTGGTTGATAAAATATGCAGGCTAGATATTAGGTTGCATAAAAACAATTCTTTATGGAAAAAAATGCAAAGGACATTTTAAAAATAATGGTGGGTAGTTATTTATTTCTAATAGGTTATTAATGGAATCTTTTTACTGAAAGGGGCAAGAGCAGTTGAGATTGAGTTAAGACCAGCTCTTAGGAGAGATTTCAGTGGTTGGCTAGAAGAAGGTTGACTCTTCTGGGGACAATGGGTGAATTAATGGTGATGATTGTGAAGGCCTATAGAAAGGATGGATAGCCAGATGTTTGGGCCAGCTGTGGATTCTGCAGATCCTTTAGAAAAAGTTGCTAGATTATGAGGCATAAATCAGTCTTGGGCTCCTGAAGTTTTTGTTCTTTGTGAAGTTCAAAGCATACTTCTAATCTGAATTCTGAAAGCCCTTTCCTGTGAATTTTAATAATAGGCCTCTGATGCACAAATGGGTATTTTATTATGGTAGTTTCTTATAATTTTTAAAAGTCTGCTTGTAGAGACAACAAATGATACTTGTTAAAAAGAAAATTCAGCCAGCCCCACTGTTTTAGTTTTTAATGTTATTTTAGTTAATACTTAATATTTTCACAGTAAAATGAATAATTGTAATTAGTAACTGACTATAATACATTTTGTATTTAATACACAACCAGTAAGCCTCTATTTTATAAATTCCTAGGCCTCGATGGGTCGTTCCAGTCTTGCCGAAAGGGGAATTAGAAGTGCTTTTAGAAGCTGCTATTGATCTTAGCAAGAAAGGTATGTCTGAGTGTCAATGCTTTTCTAAATGCGTGCTACTACATATATTTTCACTTTATTCCTGAAAACTTTATTTTCCTGTTAAAACACAAGCTTACAGATAGAGCTCACATTTGTTTAAAAAGGACAGTCCTCAAGAATGCTAGACAGAAAATGTATATGTATTTATATTTCTAAAGAACAAGTCCATAGTTTAGATTTGCAGTCACTCAAAGATTTATTCCTGTTGTGGGAATTCTATAATATACACAAAAGTTTTTTACAATTAAGTACTCTGTAGGCAAAGCTACAGAGAAACCCTGTCTCGAAAAACAAACAGAAAAGAAACAATGCATCTTACTTGGTCACTTGGAGAATAGTAAAGATATGAGTGGGCACCAAGTATATAGTTTGCAAGCTAATATTTTAAAAATAATTGTGAAATGTCAAATTTAAGACTTTCAGAACAAAATGCTATGAGTCTCTGTTACATGGCACTGACTCATTTTGGGTTTAAGTTATAGTTTCATATTTTTTAGCATTTTCAGTTAATTTTTTATTTCCTTTATTTTCTTTTTACTTCATTGATGATAAAACCTAAGATTGTAGTATATGTTAGACTAGCTATCCTTGTACTAAGCTATAGCTCCAGCCCTGAGTTATTGTTTAATATTATCACATTGAATGTACTTCTGCAAGGTTATTTTAGAATTTGATTCGGGAGGCCTCGAGATAGCCAAGCAGTTAGTTATTAATGTTTGCTGCTCTTGCAGAGAGGGGACCCAGGTTTATTTAGTTTCTAGCACCCACGATCATTGGCTCATAATCACCTATAATGCTAGCTCCCGGGAATCAGACACCCTCTCCTGGCCTCTTATAGTACCTGCATGAAACATGGTATACATCAGCCCCCCCCACATAAATTTTTCTTAATAATTTTTAAAAGTTTATTTCTGAATTATGTTTCCTTTCTGAGATGTAGAAACTTTGAAATAACAGTACTGTTATGATAATGCTGTGAACTTTTTTCCAAGAAGTAACCCTGTAACTGCTAGCCTGTTAGCCAGGTTTCCAATTACTTATATCTTTCATCACATAGTTGAACATTGTAAAATAATTTTTTTCCTCCCTTTTCTTAGGTCTTGATGTTAAAAGTGAAGCATGTCAGCGATTTTTCCGAGATGGGCTAACAATCTCATTCACAAAAATCCTTACAGATGAAGCAGTGAGTGGCTGGAAGTTTGAGATTCATGTGAGTTTTCCATTTGACTTTTAAAAAACAGATTATATAGTGATCCTTTTGGTGGGGAGGGCAAGTATGTGTGTATTTGTGTATGATATATTTTGCCTATTAGTATAAATGTTTAACTTTTAAAGTAATTTTATAGTAAATTATTTCTGTTAAAGGCAGCATGGGCATTTAAAACTAGCATGAGATTTAGAGTTAAAAATACTTGATTTAATCTTTCTCCCTGGTTCTCCAGTACCTTTTGAACTTGGGCAGATCCTCCCATTTTATTGAAAATCTAATGCAGTCAATTGTAAGATGTAGTTTTATCTATTTTATATATTGTTAAGGAATGCAAAATTGCCCAAGATGGGTAAAATGTAATGCATGTCTGAGGGACTAGAAAAGTCATTGTTGTAGAGGTAATGAGAAATGAATTCACTGCAGAAAAGAATAACAAAGAAACATGCATATTTCAGTTTTGGCACCTAAAACTTCTAAGTGTTTAAGCCATGTGTTACTGTTTGAACAATTCTGTAGTCTGAATTCAATTTAAAAGTCACAATATAAACATAATTTCTCAGATTTAGAAATATATGATTTGTCAGTGTATAGTCTTCCATTTGGAGTAACTGATACATTATTTTAATTTTAGAATTGTTGCTTCTAGTGTAAGATTTCTAAAGAGGGAAAAAAGAATTTGTATCTTGTCTGAAGACATAGAGCAGGATCTGGCAACTCATAGTACTTATTTCATTTTTAAGCAAGTAACTTTTTGAAAGTACACACCATATAAATTATAAAACAGATTAATTTGGTCATAATACTAGTGGATTAAATATAATTCAAGTAATCAGTAAAAATGGGGAGCTCATTTAATATTAAGAGTAATTAGGATTGCAACTTCTGTTTGAAATTGCAGTGTTTCACATTCTAAATCACCTTTCTCCCATATATAACAGAGATGTATTATTAACAATACTCATCGCCTGGTGGAGCTATGTGTGGCTAAATTGGCCCAAGACTGGTTTCCACTTCTAGAACTTCTTGCCATGGCCTTAAATCCTCATTGCAAATTCCATATCTACAATGGTACACGTCCGTGCGAATCAGTGTCCTCAAGTGTTCAGGTGCCTGAAGATGAACTCTTTGCTCGTTCTCCAGACCCTCGATCACCAAAAGTATGTTGGTTTGTTACTTTCATAATTAAATATTAAGATTGTTTTGTTCTACTGCAGAACTTTAATCTCAATCTCTCGTTAACACAAAAAAAGACTATCTAATTATACTCTGAAAGGGATTTTGCATTATGGTTTGAATTCTTGATTTTATACCAAAACTGTTTTATTGTATTCTACTAGTGTTTAGTTTTTCTGTGTAGTAATAGTTGAGATCTGACAACCAAATGTGGCCTTGAGACTTTTAATGAAACTGTATATAGTACTAGGAGCCTTTGCGTAGTCACAGTATTTCAGTTCAGTGCTTATGGTTCCCCCCTCCATGTATAGTTAATCCCTATTATCTTTTACTCAACCTAGAATTAGTCATAATTTGGTTAATGTAAGACATTTTTTCATTTATAATAGTAATAGAGAAAAATTATGACTGATTAGAAACCTCAGGTTTAGATAATAAAGCCATGATATTTTTTAACTCCAGAATAGGAATGTTATATATGCTTAATAATAAATCACAAAAGTAAAATAGTAGAAATTATAAAGTGGAAGCAGGAAGATAAAACTTTGAAATTTTACTAAAATATATAGTTAAAAATAAATTTCCTATAGCAGTGTAAACAGACGGTACTTTAGTTTTTTTTGCTATATACTTTTAAGTTTATACTTTTATAATTTTAATTTCCATTTAGTAAGTGCTGCTAATACATAGTTTCTAAATATAGACTTTAGGGAAACTTAAGATTTGTTTTTATTTAATATGCATGAGTAATTTGCCTGCATGTATGTTTTTTCACCATGTACAGACCTGGTGCCCTTCAGAGGCCAGAAGAAGGTAATGAATCTCTTGTAAATGGAGTTATAGTCACCATGTGGGTGCTGGGAATTGAACCTAATTCATCTGTAAGAGCAGTCAGTGCTTAATGGCTGAGCTACCTACCTGTAAAGGGATTTTTTTCCCTTTTCCTAACCAGCCAAGAAATATTGAAAGTCAGAGGAATTTTATGACTTTCATTGTTAAATATTTATAAACTTTTAAAAAATTGATTATCAGGAGGTGGTGGTGCACACCTTTAATTCCAGCACTTGGGGATGCAGAGGCAGGTGGATCTCTTGAGTTCCAGTACAGCCAGTGCTGTTAAAGAAAACTTTTCTCAACTACCTCCCCACCCCCCTCACCCCCCCCCCCCGCAAAGAGCATGCACATTCTAGGCTATAGAATCATTTAAAATTTTTTCTATGTAAGACTGGTTTGATGTTGCCAGTTCTGGGATATGTGGTGCCTCCTCCTGACCTCCACCCAAAGGTAGTGCACATACATGCATACCAAACACTTAGAAACATAAAATCTTAAAAGAGAAAGAATGTAACTATTAAGTATATCAGCTCAGTAGTCTCATTCTAGTTACTAAAGAAATAAAAAAAAATACATAGCAAACATGTATTTTTTTTTTTTACAAGTAATCACAAAAAGCAATCTGGTGAGCTGAATAGTTAGGGGTTTGGGGGCTAGAGAGATAGCTCAGTGGTTAAAGAGCACTTGTTGCTCTTGTGGAGAATCTGGGTTCAGTTCATAGCATGCACGTGATGACTCACAATCTCCCTTAATTTTGACTCCAGTGGACCTAATGTTCTCTTCTGGCCTCTGGTACCAGACATGCACGTGGTGAAGTATATAAAGGCAAACACTCATACACGTAAAATAAATACTGAGAGTTTAATGACCTAGGATTAAAATAAATTAAAAGATAGGAAAATATTGAACTTACTGAAATATGACAGTGTCTAGTCTTAGAGAACTTAAAATTTCAATTGTTACAATTAGCTTATTGTATTTGTTCCCTTGGTCTTGAGATAGGGTTTCTCAATGTATCTCTGGCTACCCTGGAACTCACACTGTAGGTCAGGCTGGCCTTGAACTCAGAGATCCCACCTGCCTCTGCCCCGAGTACTGGGATTAAAGGTGAGTACCACCCTTGCCCAATAAACAGAATCTGTATTCGACATTCCCCCTTTTTAAATACAGCTGTAGGTATTCTTTTTGCCTAGGGCATTAGTAGAGAAACTGTATTTTCTTTTCCCTCATTTAATTTCAAAATACGGCCTTTTAGAGGGTGGCAAGGTGTAAAAGATTGTCTTGGGTATTTAGCTTTCTGATATATTTAATTTTTTTTTCCAAGATGGGGTTTCTCTGTAGTTTTGGTGCCTGTCCTGGAACTAGCTCTTGTAGACCAGGCTGGCCTTGAAACTCACAGAGATCCACTGGCCTCTGCCTCCTTGTGCTAGGATTAAAGGAGTGCACCATCACCGCCCAGCTGATATATTTAATTCTTTTGTAACCTTTCAGTTCATTTTGAGTTTTTTTAAATGGCAAACTTTATTAATAAGGTTAATAAGATGGGAATTGAATACATTTATGTAAATTAGCTAAAGTATCCAGTGGTGTAGGAGATTCTTCTGTCTATGTGTTGTTTTCATTGGTTGAATAAAGAAACTGCCTTGGCCTTTTGATAGGGCAGGACTTAGATTGGGGGCTGGGGGGAGAACTGAACGCTGGGAGAAAGAAGGCAGGCGGAGAGAGCCACCATGGAGTCACCAGAGTCAGACATGCTGAATCTTTCCCGGTAAGCCACGACCTCGTGGTAAACACAGATTAATAGAAATGGGTTAGATCAAGATGTAAGAGTTGACCAAGAAGAGGCTAGATATAATGGGCCAGGCAGTAATTTAATTAATACAATTTCTGTGTGGTTATTTTGGCGGTTAAGCCGGGAATGCGGCCCGCTCCTCTTACTACATCCAGAAGTTCTAATTAGTAATAACACATACCATGATATAATTGGGTTTTCTTTTCTATCCATCTTTCTCTTTTAATTTTTTTTCTCCTTTTGTTCCTCCTGCAATGCAAGCAGTGTATCAAACCTAAGCCTTTGCTCATGGTAGCCAAGTGTTCAACTCCTGTGACATGGGCTAGTTTTTAATTGGCAGTTCATTTTTAGGCTTCAAGATTATCTATTTATATGGAAATTTTAAATGCTTATAACTGTAATAAGAAATTGACTCAGTGGCACATGCCATTGATCCCAGCACTCAGGAGTCAGAGGCAGGCAGATCTCTGAGTTCAAGGCTTGCCTGGTCTTCATAGTGAGTTCCAGGACAGCCAGGGCTGTAGAGAGAAACCCTGTCTTGGGGGTGAGGGGATTTACTCAGAATATTTTATAGCTTTTCCTTCATCTATTACTTGAACCTTTTAACCTCATAAATTATTATAATATAGGTGTTTTTAGGTACTTAGGAAAGCCACATTCTCTTACAGTGTGATTGCTTTGACAAGCATGGTTTTAATTCCCCAGTAGCAAAACTGATATATGTTCCTGTAATGTAATTCATGCTTGCTGTTTACTCTTCGTCACAAATGGATTACTGTGAATGTTTTGAAGTCTTTTCATGAATGATTTGACATTAATTGGTTTTAATATATCAGTCAAAATAGTACTTTTTCTTAGAAGCCAAAAAAGTAAACTTTCTTGTTACTTTTATTGCAGGGTTGGCTAGTGGATCTCCTCAACAAATTTGGCACATTAAATGGATTCCAGATATTGCATGATCGTTTTATTGATGGATCAGCATTAAACGTTCAGATAATTGCAGCCCTTATTAAGTAAGTTAGATTTTAAAATGAAATGTTCAGTGTTCTTATTAGTTTCTGGTTTTATTTTGGCTCAGTTAAGAAATGGAGTAATTGGGGCTGGAGAGATGTCTCAATGGTTAAGTGACTGTTCTTTCAGATGACCTGATATTAATATATGGTTCACAATTGTCTGTAACATCAACTCCAGGTGATCTGATATCTCTGACCTCTTGAGGGTACATGTATTGAAATGCACATATTCAATTCAAATGAAAATACACACACATGCACACAAATAAAAATTAAAGACAAATAGTTCAAGTTAAGATTTTTATTACTTGTTAATTGGATGTTTTTTAAAATGATACATGTACTATGAGAATCTACTAAATTTGATTTTAAGAAATTATTTACAGGCGTTTTCTATTTTATTTCAGACCATTTGGACAGTGCTATGAATTTCTCACTCTTCACACAGTGAAAAAATACTTCCTTCCAATAATAGAAATGGTTCCACAGTTTTTAGAAAACTTAACTGATGAAGAACTGAAGAAAGAAGCAAAGAATGAAGCCAAAAATGATGCTCTTTCAATGATTATTAAATCTTTGAAGAATTTAGCCTCCCGGGTTCCTGGACAAGAAGAAACTGTAAAGAACTTAGAAATATTTAGGTTAAAAATGATACTTAGGTAAGTTCCTTATCTTTGGAAATAATCATGTACATGAATTTTTAGAATCAAATTAAAACTGACTTTCTCCTACAGATTATTGCAGATTTCTTCTTTCAATGGAAAGATGAATGCACTGAATGAAGTTAACAAGGTAATTTCTAGTGTGTCATATTATACCCATCGGCATGGCAATCCTGAGGAAGAAGAGTGGCTCACAGCAGAGAGGATGGCTGTGAGTTCTTTCACTTTTTCTTTTTCTTTCTTTTTTTTTTTAAGTCTATAAGTATATAATCTAGAATGACTTTTTTTAAATTAATAATGTTAACATTCAAATTAAAGTTGGAAATTGAATGTTTTGATTAATTTATAAGATTGTTAATCTCAAACTTTCTAAAGTAGTATAATTTTGGTGGTTGTGCTTGTGTTCGATAAATTTCTTGTTAAATATCGTTTTATTGCAAGTTTTGCAATAAACTGGGAAATTGATTAAAAGAGAACGCAAGATAGAATATTTGAACATAATTGAAGCAAGGGAGGCCTGTTCATATGACCTTTTCCAGTTAATGAATTGAAAACATGAGATACACAGGTGGGTGTGGTGGTGTACAATTGGAATCTCAGCACTGGGGAGGCAGAGGTAGGAAGATTTGCTACAAGCTTAAGGCTAGTTAGGGCTACGTATTGAGACTGTCATATATACACATACATGCATACATACACACACACGCAAGAATAATATATAAGAATAAGAACTACATAAATTACTGTTTTATCTCAATTTTGAGAATTTGTTTTTACAGTGCTTGTCATGTTTTTATTAAATATTTAGAAAACTATTTCCCATATATATTTCATGTATTGCAGCTTTAATGAATAAATTACCATTTAAATTAGAAAACTCATGTTCCTTGGGTACATGTAGACTAGTCATGAGACATCTGTAGCAAACCAGAAACTTTACCTCCAAGGCTCTCTTCTGTTAATAGGGAAAACAATTAAAATGATTTTTAAAAACTATCAAAAGGTTAGAGAGATAATTCAGTGAAGCCTTGAGTTCAGTCATGAACCAAAAAAATATGGATATTTAGACCTTGTCCCTGGGTGAAGAGGCCAGGTGAATAGATTTCTAATTTTGTGTGTGCCAAGTGCCTGTCTGCATTAGGAATGTTGTTGGTCCTTGAGCTGTGTGACTGACTCATCCTAGGACATACTGTAGAGTCATAACTGTGTGAAATATCTTTTTTTTTATAATCTTGAGTCTTACTTTATTGCTTTTGAAGTTTGATAAATGACAGTCTAGCTGCAGCCTAGCTTAACACAGTATTATGGATAGGAACAGACAAAGGAAGCATGCAGACTTGATTCAGATTCCAGTGCCAGTATCTGTAAACCTGTTTATTATCCTAAGACAGTGTATCTCTCACTTGGATTGTTTGATAGATGCAACAGATGGTGGAAAAGCAACAGTAGGGTCTGGTACATTACAGTCAATTAATAAAAGTCTTTTAAAAGTATCTTTTGATTTAAGATTAAAATCATTCTGGGGCAGAATTAGAATTAGTGTAAGGAACTCAAAAATACCAAAGTTGGCCTTATGCTCATTCTTCCTAAACCTTAGTGCTTTATTGCATTTAAATGATATTTTTGTGAGTTAAATGCTGTCTATCTTTTTAATTATTTGAGTATAATTTAATGGAAGATACTCTGATAAATTACTGTCAGATAGGATAGCTCACAACTTTAATCCCAGCAGTTGGTATGGAGGTATTGGCAAGAGGATAACACATTTAAGACTAGCCTGTGCTGTATACCAGGATTCCATTTCAGGGGTAAAAACTATATAGAGTTTTTCTAAAATAATATTCTATGGTGATAATGCATACTTGCACTCTATTTTGTAAATAAGCTGTAGGATTCCTACACATTGTTTACATTATATGAATGGTACTTTCAAAAAGTTTTGTGTTTTAGTTTGTTTTGAAACCTGTTTTTTAAATTACATTTAGGAATGGATACAACAGAACAATATTTTATCTATAGTTTTACGAGATAGTCTTCATCAACCACAGTATGTAGAGAAGCTAGAAAAGATTCTTCGTTTTGTCATCAAAGAAAAAGCTCTGACCTTGCAAGATCTTGATAATATCTGGGCTGCACAGGTAAAGATTTTGAAAACTTTAAGTACTTCTTCTAGAAACTTCCTTAAATTGTCAGTAATGCTTAAAATATGCAACAATTCATATTTGGTAAAAGAGGCAAAAAGTAAAATAATAGGGAAGCTGAGTATGCTTGTGTATATCTGCAATCTCAGCACATGGGAAGTAGAAAACGGAGAATCAGGAGTTGAAAACTAACCTGGGCTACAAAGCAAGAGTCTGACCCAGAAAGACAAGAGGTAGGGAAACATATAGTCCAGTCCAATGTATGTTATTTATGGCATTAAAATCTTAGTATATTCAATAAACTGTAATTAAAAAGTTAAGGCGAGGGTGGCACACACCTTCAATTCCAACACTCAGGAAGCAGAGGCAGGTGGATCTCGATGAGTTCGAGGCCAGCCTGTTTTACAGAGCAAGTTCCAGGACAACCAGGGTTACACAGAGAAATCCTATGTGAAAAAAACAAACAAGTTGATAGGAATTTCCAAAGTACATATTAACTATGTATATGCAGAAATGGAATTGTGACATTTTAGGTCTAAAGAATTTTAAGCATTTTATGCAATGATTAAATGGAGATTGTGATAAAGTCTTCCTGATGGTCATCCGCAGTCAGTGTATGTTTTTGTTATTCACAGTCTAGTGTGCTATGATCTTTGTTTTTATTTTTCAATAGGCAGGGAAACATGAAGCCATTGTGAAGAATGTACATGATCTACTGGCCAAATTGGCATGGGATTTTTCTCCTGAACAACTTGATCATCTTTTTGATTGCTTTAAGGTAATTATTAACACAGCAAGGTTATTAACATTTTAATTTTAGATAGAATTGATTTATTAAAACTACAAGTTGTTTTTAGTCAACAATTAAAATCTCATAAGGACAGTCTCTGATTTGAAGGACTTTATCTGATGTGAAGGATTTTGCCAGTGCTTTTTTTTTTTTTTTTTTTTTTTTTTTGCCCATGAGAACTTGATTTTCATAATAGTGCTAATAGCCCTAATAAGGACTCTCATTCCTTTTCAGAACTCATGTTATCATTTGGATTTTCTTTCCCATTCTGTATTTTGTAAATAGGTTGAAGTAAACTTTAGAAAAGTAGGAAAGGATGATTATGAGAAATGCAAGAGATGACAAAAGGAATAGCAAATACCATGGCGTTTTAGGGGATATATACTCAGATAAAGCATAACATAATAGAAATGTAATAGTTTACAATGTTGTGCCAAGATCATTACAGTTATATTCACATTGGTCCCATTATGTACTTTCAAGTTATGTAGTGTTAGCAGTCTTCGTCAGTTGCTGAGACTCAGTGAATGCTTAATTGGTAAGTGAACTTGTGGATTAATAGTATAAGACATGACAGTTTTCACAAAGGGGAGGGCTTATTAACAATTAGCATTAGATCACCAAGTATTACTACTAAAAATAGTGATTCTGACTGGGAATATAAGTTGCTGTAACACTTTGGAAGATTAAGTGTTGTTTCTGATGAGGTACAACATTCTGGAAATATTAGTATAGCTCAGCAGTAGAATGCTTTCAATGCTGTCAATCAACCCTAAACACCCCAGGATTCTTGGATATGTGCACTGGCGTATATGTTCAGAAACACTTGAACTGAAGTAGTTTATATTAGCTACAAATGGCTATGTAAAGAGGATATATAAGGGATGTCCATTTAATGGAATACTCCATGGCAGTGGGAATAAGCAAACTGGAATGATTTAACAGAACACTGAAAAAGGACTAAAACCACCTAATAAATTAAATTAGCATAAATGTCAGAAATAGTTCCAGATGGCTCCTTGGGTTCTGTTTGCCTTGTGTGGTTTTTTAATGTAGGTAATGGGTATGTTTATGTCTACACTGGGTCCTCATATACATACATGCCTGCATGTATGCCTACATGCCAGAAGAGGGCATCAGATCTCATAGATGGTTGTGAGCCACCATGTGGTTGTAGTTGATTTCAGGACCTCTGGAAGAGTAGCTAGCACTCTTAACCTCTGAGCCATCTCTCCAACTGTACACTGGCTACTCTTAATGAACCATGTTTACATCTTGTTGTATTCCACAGTAGGGGGAAAAATTACCCTCTACCCCAGGCATATTATATTATGTCAGTTACTAGGTACAAGGCCTAGAAGACGTTTTTAGTTTGAGACAGGGTTTCTCTGTGTATCCCTGGCTGTCTTGTCCTGAAACTAGTTCTTGTAGACCAGACTGGCCTCGAACACAGAGATCCACCTGCCCCTGCCTCTCGAGTTCTGGTATTAAAAGCATGTCCCACCACCACAACCTGGCTCTAGAAGTCCTTATTTTCAGTAAACTCAGTTGTAAATCTGTGTCTTGAAAATTTCACTGCTTTGAAGGGAACAAAGTATAAAATTAATGTTTTTGTGGTTTTAAATATCATCTTACACATTTCACACATACAAAGATAAATTTGCTGTATGTGCATTTTTTCCATCTTTTGAACTATGTTAAAGACAGCTGAGGAAATAATGTAATCAGTTATTGTGAATGCCCTAATAATAGTCATTCATCCTTAATGTTGAAATGACTCCTGAAATGGTGGTGATACATAACCAGTGACATATTTATACGAAGGAAGGAAATAGGACAATTGTTATTATATCCCCTGGGACTTCTTTCTCCCAGAATAATCTTTAGATAACTCCTTAATGGTTGATTGATTCCCTTTTGGATTAATAAATGCTTATCAAGAACTTGCTAAATAACAAGTACTTTTGTACTTCTTTCTCCCAGAATAATCTTTAGATAACTCCTTAATGGTTGATTGATTCCCTTTTGGATTAATAAATGCTTATCAAGAACTTGCTAAATAACAAGTACTTTTGTTTTGTTTTGAGTTGGGTATCTCACTGTTTATCCCTGGCTGGCTTGGAACTCAGTAGGTAGACCATGGTGTTCCCGAATTCAAATCTACTATTATAACCACACAAACCCTAAAAAAGAAAAAAATATGGATTTTCATGTCATTTAAATGTCTTTCTAGGCCAGTTGGACAAATGCAAGTAAAAAACAACGTGAAAAACTCCTTGAGCTGATTCGTCGTCTTGCAGAAGATGATAAAGATGGTGTGATGGCGCATAAAGTATTGAACCTTCTGTGGAATCTAGCCCACAGTGATGATGTGCCTGTAGATATCATGGACCTGGCTCTCAGTGCTCATATCAAAATACTAGATTATAGTTGCTCCCAGGTAAGGGGGTGCTGTTTGGCTTGATTTTATGACTTTTCTGCTCCTTCAGTGTTAGAATGGCTTAAATACAGGATAATTTTAGGTTATTCTGGTATTATCTTTTAAATGGTTTGAAGAATTGATGGTTCATGTAAGACTGACTGCCTTTTTTTTTATTTACTTAATGCAAAATGTTACGTTTTCCAGAGTTTTTATTCATTCTTGCTTAGTAATTACAAATGGCTTACAAATAAACACTTGGGAAGATTTCCCAACTTTTCTGTATTTGCTTACAAGGTTGGAGTTTCCATCACCAGGTCACCTAAGTGGTTTTGAAAGAGTGTATACAGGTTTGTTTTACAGTGCATTTAAAGTTTGTAATCCTGTTTAAATACACAGTATAGGAAGGATTAACAAACTCCTACTTGGAAACCAAAAAAAGACAGAGAAGGGCAATCAAGACAGCCTACAAGAAACATGAAATCAATTGGTCAAATTGTAGATGACTGTCAACAAAAATAATATGGGCCCTCAAGGCTTTCTGTTTATGCTAGAGGAATCCTAAAATAATCTGTGAAAGTCTGCCTTTCTTAATGTCTCTATAATAACGTTTTATGAATCATATGAGTCTCTTTGAGAAAAAGTATAAGCAATAGGTCATTTACTAATAATGTTGTTAAATGTATGGTAAAGGAATATTAGTTTCAAATAGATCCTAGACTATTAAAGCCGAGTTAGGGACTTTGGAGATGAAATGTTTTTATTTGCTCATAAAAGAGTAATTAGAATTTCCTGAATAGTAGATCATTTCATCAGGGTGTTACATGATTCTATGATGAGGTAAAATCTCTTAATACATTAAAACTCAAACCTGACAAGTTTTAAACAATACTGAATGTATGTAGTTAATTTGGTGTTTTACTTTTTAGAGTTTGGTAGTAAATGTGAAGTTAAGACATACTGAGAGCACTTTTTTAAAAAAAAGTTAAACTCTTTATTTACAATTATAGAAAGTTAAAGTATTTATCATGTTTATCTTATAAGAAAAACTGATTTTCTAATTCCAAGGATAATTGAAATTTAGCTTAATTTCACTGTAATGTACATTTATCTATAAATACTCCAACTAGAATTCTGAGTATTGATATATATAAAACATTGAAATTGTTTAAGGATCGGGACACACAAAAGATTCAGTGGATAGATCGCTTTATAGAAGAACTTCGCACAAATGACAAATGGGTCATTCCTGCACTGAAACAAATTAGAGAAATTTGTAGTTTGTTTGGTGAAGCACCTCAAAATTTGAGGTAAGATTTTTAAAACTAAACAATATGAATATTTTTATGTTTTGTTAATTTTAGTTGGTAAAAGCAAATTTTTTAAGAAAATTAATGGGGGCTGGAGAGATGGCTCAGCGGTTAAGAACTCTGAATGCTCTTCCATAGGTCCTGAGTTCAATTCCCAGCAACCACATGGTGACTCACACCCATCTATAGTGGGATCTGATGCCCTCTTCTCAAATAAAGGTGTACATACAAATAGAGTACCCATATACATAAATAAATCTTTTTAAAAAAAAATTAATGGAGTCTCAGGAAACTGAGAGAAGGCCTCATTTTTAACAACAACAAAAAAAATCTTCATCATTCCTACCTCCTTTGTTTCATTGATGAGGAAAGTGATCAGAATGGAGGTGATACTGCTGTTTCAGGCTGTCACATGATAGTTTTCAAAAGTTTATTAGTAAATTTTTAAAGTTGATTTAGAAGATTGAATTACACAGAAATTTAAATGATAGTATATGACATGATAAAGCACTGAACTTTTTAATATCAGTCTTTAAATATACTCTCTTAGGTCAGGTATGGTGGTGCCCAGCCACTCAGGAAACAGAGGTAGATAGATTTCTGTGGGTCAAGGCCAGGGTGGTTTATACAGTTCCAGGCCAGCCAGGATGAAGTAGTGAAACCTTATTTCAAATAAACAAAACTAGGAACTACAGAGATGGTACAGAGATTAAGAGTACTGGATACCCTTTCAGAGAACTCAACTTCAGCTCAGGACCATCTGTAACTCCATTTCAGGGAATTCCATGCCCACTTCTTGCCTCAGTAGGGACTGCACATACATGTTGCCCAGATACAAATGTAGGCAAACACTCATACACATGTAATGGAAAATAAATATTTTTAAAAGAAGAAACAAAGTAAGTTAGTGAGTGAAATAAATGTACTATCTTAGATTCCAAAATCTGCTTACTGAAATGAGTTGCCCTCTTGTTTCTCGGAACAGAGGTGTAGTAGTTGGCATAGAAATAAAGAACTGAGTATAGCGGTACCAATATTCATAAATCAAATGTGAACAATACAGTCATTTAATCTTGGGAGCATTCTCTAAATAATCACTTTCTCTGTGTAATAGATACAAATTTGGGGGGGGTTAATGTTTGTGAGTCTATTTTGAGTGTGTTTGGCCTAGTGTACATACACCACTTGACCTTTCTCAAATCTATTGCTTCCAGGTAAACATTGTCTTCAGCTACTCTCCTAGAAATTAATGACTTTATCTGTACTAGAATAGAAATAGTAGCTATAAAAATTGACTAGAATAGAAGTAGTAGCTATAAAAATTGACTAGCTTCAGAGAATGTGACAAAACAAATTGGAAAGGAGTTATCTTTCTGGTGACAAGAACAACTTAGCGACAAACCAAATGTTCCCAGTGTGTAACTTTACATAGCTAAATCTTTTTTCTTTTCTTTTTTTCTTTTTTTTTTTTTTTTTACTTTTTTTATTTTGGTGGGTGTAGGGAATGGGGACTGATGTTACATTGTTTGTGTGGCAGTTGAAGTACAACCTTTAAGGGGTCAGTTCTCACCTTCCACAGTGAGAATAATGAGGATCAGACTCAGGCTTTCAAACTGAGTGTCAAGTAACTTTTCCTCCTTAGCCATCTCTCTAACCTCTAAAAAAAATTTATAAAAACATTATTAACTAGCGATTACAATGCTATAGTTATAGAAAGAAGTTTAGATTTTTGTAATTTTTAAATAACACAAATGCTTTGCTACTACCATATTATGAGAGTAGATACAGATTGAAACAGGCTCCTTGTGAAGTAAATAGAATCTGATGCTTGATTTTCAAGTAATCAATATATTTCTGTTTTTGATACATAAATTTCTTTTAAATTGCTTAATATTGTCATTGAAGGAACTAAATGAGCAAAACAGGCTTTTGAATTTTAATTGGTAGCTAAGAATTTAGTTGTAAGAAACTCTTGATTGCAACAGAGTTTAATTGCCTAATTATATTGTTAAGTTCTTCTCGTTTCAGTCAAACTCAGCGAAGTCCCCATGTATTTTATCGTCATGACTTAATCAATCAACTTCAGCACAATCATGCCCTAGTTACTTTGGTAGCAGAAAACCTTGCAACTTACATGGAAAGCATGAGACTGTATGCCAGAGGTATGTATTTATTGAAAGATAACTGAATGATGGCAAGTAACAGTAATTGTTTTCCATTAATTACCTTAGAAATAGCACTTAATATTAAAAAACCTCAAGATAGTTTATGAATTCTTATTGTGATGTAATATATACACATTGACTCCCAGATCTTATATAATCTTAAACATCAGTCTAGGGTTGAAAGCTTTTTATTCAGTATTTGCCTTCCCCAGTTAAATATGGTTTCTTTTTCTTCTCTACTTGGAGCTCTGCCAGTCACTACTAAGAATTCTTAGGACCTTTTGGCTATGTATGTACCTGTTTTATTTTATTACTACACCACCACCACCTTTTAAGAAAACGTTTTCTGTAAGCTTTTTTTTCCTGTAAGCCTTATGTCAACATTTCGCCTTCTAAACACAGCTGTGTCAGAATCTTTTCACTAGTGTGCTTCTTAGTACACATTCTCCTCTGTTTTATGCCACATTTATAGTTCAGCACTCCCAAAAGAAATCAGAACCATGTCATAGGTTCTGATTTGTTCCCATAGTCATAGAGAACTTTATATAGTATCTGTAGCATAAATTCTAATTGGTATTAATAGTAAAAACACAGAGTCAGATATAGAGGTTAATGCTGAAGATCAGAGAAGCAGAGCAGCCAGTCCCTAGAGAGTTCTTACTTCTACCAATGCTTAGACCAAAAGGGCGATCCTGCGTTCAGACTGCATGCCACCTCAGACTGCAATGAGCTCCTGTCTCCCCCCACCTTATATTCCCCTCTCTGCCCAGCCATATCACTCCTGTCTCCAGCTCCTTAGTACTAGGATTAAAGGCATGTGATCACACCTTTGTGTGAGCTGTGTTTCTCTTTGAGACTGGATCAATTTTGTGTAGCCCAGGGTGGCCTCTGTCTTCCGAGTTCTGGGATTAAAGGTGTGTGCCACCACTACCTGGCCTCTAGTAGCTTAGTTTTGCACTCTGATCATCAGACAAGCTTTATTTGTTAAACCACAAACAAAATATCACTACAAGTATCAGCACGACAGGCTGAATTAGGCATGGTTCCTGTATATACCATTCATTTGAAACTTTATAGGATCTACAGTGGTGAATATTAAAAATGAGGCTATTTGTAACACTATTTCAGTAGAATGGACTTAGCATTGAATCAAATTCATGACGCTTATAAATCATCAAATTTTTTTTAACATTAAAAATTCAGAGTCGTGCAGTGATGGTGCATACCTTTAATCCCAGCACTCAGGAAGCAGAGACAGGTGGATCTCTGAGTTCAAGGCCAGCCTGGTCTACAAAAAATAGTTCCAGGACAGGCACCAAAGCTACACAGAAAAACCCTGTCTCAAAAAACAAAAAATCAGATAAACATAAGAAAGCAATTCTTAAGATAGCCCTACTGATTTTGTTAACACTGCTCTTTAATTTCTCCCTTTTGGGCCAGGTAAGTCCTCCTTGATGAGGTGCCAGAAAACAGTTAAAGAATCAGGCTACTGAGGACACCAAATGGTGATCTTTGATCATTTTAGTCTTAAGGTCCTTCTCACCACATTGAAAGCCACATAGGTATACAGCCATATGGTCTAAATGCTCTATACCAAAGAAAGCCAAAATCAGTGAGAAATAAGGTCATAAGCAATATACACAGACATTCAAACATTGGGATTTAATTAATCAGAATTTTATATGATTTCTTTGGTGATACAGAGCCACTGTAATTATCAATGCAGTCTTTTCCCCAGGGTAGAGTCATACAGGTTATGTGTGTTTTACTACTGATTTTTATGTACTTGCATTTCATTGTCAGAGGTTGGGGAGTCTGCTTTTGGATATTTAGGTGGTACATGTGTAGTTTAGTTTCTACTCCATTTGAGTCAAATTCTATATGAATTATTGCCTTAGTTTCATAGTCACAAGAATGCTTGCATTCAAGTTTTTTTCTAATGTTGTCTATTTCTGAGTGTGAATACTTGTCAGTTTGCATACATATTATCCGAATCTGAAATAATGACCCAAACATAGTATCTGTTATGACTTTGAATAAGTTATGCTAAAACAATATCTGGCACATAGTAAGGACTGGTTTTTTTCCCCTCTAAATTCGTTGACACCACTCACCTTCTCTTTGTCCTAATCAGTCTTCGTACCATTTCTTCTTCTAACTCAACAGCACTGTTCTAGTGAACACTAGTCTGTAGATATTTCAGTATGGGCAAGAGGTAGTTTTTTTTTTTTTTTTTTTTTTTTTTTTTTGAGACAGGGTTTCACTGTAGCTTTGGAGAGGTAGTTTTTAAAGCTACTAAAATCCTATTAAACTCACATTAAGTTACTTCTGTGATATTACCTGCTAACATTTCTGAATTTGCCACTGTGCAGTAAATTACAGAATTAGCTTGTGCATAGTGAAGGTATCATGTGACTCATTATAGATAAGATGTTCAGCGGGCTAATGTCAGGCTTCTACAGTTCACTGATACTCTGAATTACAGGTAACCATTGTATCAGGATTAAATGTATGTAGGTGGGGTTTTCTGTCCTGCCAGGTTCAGTGTGGCTGGCTTTATGTTGAGGTCTTTGATCCATTTGGACTTGAGTTTTGTTCATGGTGATAGATATGAGTCTATTTTCATTCTTCTACGTCTTGATATCCAGTTATGCCAGCACCACTTGTTGAATATGCTTTCTTTTTTCCATTTGATATTTTTTGCTTCTTTATCAAATATCAGATGTTCGAAGATGTGTGGATTGATATCCGGGTCTTGTGTTTGGTTCCATTGGTCCTCCTGTCTGTTCTTATACCAATACCAGGCTGTTTTCAGTACTGTAGCTCTGTAGTACAGTTTGAAGTCAGGGATTGTGATGCCACCAGAAGTTCTTTTATTGTACAGGATTGTTTTGGCTATCCTTGGTTTTTTGCTTTTCCAAATGAAGTTGAGTACCTTTCTTTTGAGATCTTTGAAGAATTTTGCTGGGATATTGATGGGCATTACATTGAATCTGTAGATTGCTTTTGGTAAGATTGCCATTTTTACTATGTTAATTCTGCCTACCCAAGAGCATGGGAGATTATTCCACTTTCTGGTGTCTTCAATTTCTTTCTTCAAAGATTTAAAGTTCTTGTCATACAAGTCTTCCACTTGTTTGGTTAGAGTTACTATGAGATATTTTATGCTATTTGTGGCTATTGTGAAGGGTGTTGATTCTCTGATTTCTTCCCCAGCCCTTTTATCATCTGTGTACAGGAGGGCTACTGATTTTTTTTTTTTTTGAGTTAATCTTATATCCTGCTACATTGCTGAAAGTGTTTGAGTTGTAGAAGTTCCTTGGTAGAATTTTTGGGATGACTTATGTAAACTATCATATCATCAGCAAACAGTGAGAGTTTGACTTCTTCTTTTCCAATTTGTATCCCCTTGATCTCCCTTTGATGTCTTAGTGCTCTAACTAGGACCTCAAGAACTATATTGAATAGGTATGGAGAGAGTGGACAACCTTGTCTTGTTCCTGATTTCAGTGGAATCGCTGGGAGTTTCTCTCCCTTTAGTTTGATGTTGGCTGTTGGCTTGCCGTATATTGCCTTAATTATGTTTAGGCCTGCTCTTTCCAAGACCTTTATCATGAAGGGATGTTGTATATTGTCGAAAGCTTTTTCGGCATCTAATGAGATGATCATGTGGTTTTTATTTTTCAGCTTGTTTATATGGTGGATTACGTTACAGATTTTTGAATGTTGAACCATCCCTGCATCTGTGGGATGAAACTGACTTGATCATGGTGGATGATGGTTCTGATGTGTTCTTGGATTCGATTTGCCAGTATTTTATTTAGTATTTTTGCATCAATGTTCATGAGTGAGATTGGTCCGTAATTCTCTTTCTTAGTAATGTCTTTCTGTGGTTTGGGTATCAGGGTAATTGTAGCCTCATAAAAAGAGTTTGGCAATGTTCCCTCTGTTTCTATTTTGTGGAATAATTTGAGGAGTATTGGTATTCTTCTTTGAAAATTTTATAGAATTCTGAGTTGAAACCATCTGGTCCTGGACTTTTTTTGGTTGGGAGACTTTTGATGACTGTTTCTATGTTTTCGCTGCTGACCTTTTTATCCCTAGTCCTTTGATACAGAAGCCCTCTTATAGTCAGAATGGCTCAAAGGACTCTTCATTACCCTGCCCACTTAAGGTATGTTTGGGTCTTTAAGGTGAAACATACCTCTAAGCATTATAGACCCAAAGTAGGGACCTAGTTACCCCCACCATAGCTGAATCCAGTACTCCATACCAGGGGACATTAGTGGCCCCCAACACCTAATGATAGAAGATTAATGTGTTTTGTGGTTTCTTTTTTGGTTTTTCAAGACAGGGTTTCTCTGTGTAGTCTTGGCTATCCTGGAATTCTTTTTTACTCACAGAGATCACACCTCCTGTCTCCCAAGTACTGGGATTAAAGATTACGCCACCACCACCCCAGCCAGAATAAAGATTTTTTTTCTTTAACTGACAGGTCATTGGTTGAAATCAGCAGTGGTATGATTATTCATATTTTTCTTAATTTGTAGATCATGAAGACTATGACCCACAAACTGTGAGACTGGGAAGTAGATATAGTCATGTTCAAGAAGTTCAAGAACGGCTTAACTTTCTTAGGTTTGTTTGATATTTGACTATGCTGTCTTTGGTCGGGTGTTTTTTTGGTTTTGTTTTTTCTTTTGCCACATCTTAATTTCCCATATAAAAAGGTCCCATGTCTTCTTGTGTTGCTGAATGCTTTAAGATTATTCCCTGGGTTGTAATTCTCATTATTTTAAGCTTTAGGGTAGACATCTCATATTAATGCTAGAAATGCTTACTTTTATTACAGGACATTTTTGTTTGTTTTTAAGACAGGGTTTTTCTGTGTAGCCCTGGCTGTCCTGAAACTCTCAGATAAAAACTGATGAGTTCTTGTAGTTAAAATATAAATGTGATAGAGGTATTATTTCATACATAAATAGATAGGTTGTATTGTGTCAAATAAATTAATTTATTTTTGTTTTTCTAAGATTTTTATTGAAGGATGGCCAACTGTGGCTGTGTGCTCCTCAGGCAAAACAAATATGGAAGTGCTTAGCTGAAAATGCAGTTTACCTTTGTGATCGTGAAGCCTGTTTTAAGTGGTATTCCAAATTAATGGGGGATGAACCAGACTTAGATCCTGATATCAACAAGGACTTCTTTGAAAGTAATGTACTTCAGCTTGATCCTTCCTTGTTAACTGAAAATGGAATGAAGTGTTTTGAGAGATTCTTCAAAGCTGTGAATTGTCGAGAAGGAAAACTAGTAGCAAAAAGAAGAGCCTATATGATGGATGATTTGGAGTTGATAGGATTAGACTATCTTTGGAGGGTAAGTCAAAAGTAGGAGCTTTGTCAGTATTGCACCTGATGTTCTTGAATAAATAATTATAACTAAATGTGTTGCATAAAGTATGTATTATCTGATGCTTGTCCCAGGAGTCTGGGATTCATGGTTGTCTTTTGCATTTCTGTGTTCCTTATTGATATTGTTTAACTTTTTTTCAAACCTAGAAAAGTATAATGTTAATCATTTAAGGCTAAACTGTTTTATGTTTTATATTATTTGTTTTTAAAAAGTGGCTGATATTCAGCTGCTTCTGTTTTTTACTTACGTTTTAAATGTCTGCAAAGTATTTTGTATAGTATTTTAGTGTTTAACAAGTTCAAATAAGTAAAGCTTTGAGTTTTGTTTTTGTTTATAAGCAGTGGAAGGGCTTGAGAGGTAGTGCATACTTAACCATGGATTTAGCCCAGGATTTAGTCTCTAGCACATATTTTAATATTACCCTTCTGTAAATCCAAATTTGCACTTTAGATACAGTGAGTGGGGTGGTATATACTTGGAGGATGGAGTATTTTGACTTCTAGGGTAGCCTGAGGCTACAGGTGTAGATTGAGATTCTGATTTCTAAAAAATAATAATAGCAATAATCAAAATTGACATACTCTAAAATATAAACATAGTTGAATAAAGAAAGCCTGTGTATTTTTGTTCATTGTCTCCAGGCTTCTTCATTCATTCACCTTGCCCTCTCCAGTCCTCTTAACAGGGGTCAGCCTTAACACATTTCTTCTAAAACCTAGAGTTTGGAATATAGTTTGAAAGCCACAAGTGTAATAAGGTGTGATTTTTAATATTATGGAACTGAGAGACAAAAGGGAGAATTTTTATACTAAACTGTATATTTTTTTATGTAGCATCTTATTTTCTTCTATCTAGTTTGAATTCCTTCTTAAAAGACTGAGCGTTTGGTCAAAGCATATTTTATTTGTAGTAAAATGTCACTTATTCTTAAATTTCTTTATTCAAACAGTTGCATCTTGCATTTATTCTTTGATCTGTTTGTCTCGTTTACTCAGTCAACTTAAACATTGTTGTTAGTATAATTGAGAATAACTAAGGATATGATTTGAATTTAAATGCCCAACTAAAACATTAAAACACTAATTTTTTTTTTAAATGTAGGTTGTAATTCAGAGTAATGATGATATTGCCAGCCGAGCTATAGATCTCCTTAAAGAGATATACACAAACCTTGGTCCAAGGCTGCAGGTCAATCAGGTGAGGATCAGTGTGCATTAAAACTTTCACAAACTAGAATTCTAGTTGATAGAACTGTAATGCTTATGAGATTTTTTCTTTTAATTTAGAATTATAACATAAAAGCTGGGTGTGATGGTATGTGTCTAATTTTGGCATCTGAGAGCCTGCGGCAGGAGAATTCGAGTTTTTAAGTGAGCTTGGACTATATAGTGACACTTTACCTTAAAATACATATATTTGTAAAATACCAAGTTCTTACCTCTCTCATATGGAATACTATCTAAGTGAATCTTGCCTTGAGAATGATCTTGAGATGGTTGGATTATTTTGATGTTTATTATTATATTGAAATAGTAAAGACTCTGCTGAGTTTATTTTTATAACCAGTTACATAATCCTCTAAATGTCTCTTTTAAAATATCATTTGTCCTTAACTTATTTGACACTAGATGTTCCTTTTAACATTTAGACTCTGCTTAAATATGATTATTTAGAGCAACATTGTTAGGTGTTCTCATCTCTGTCTTTATTTGTTGCATTATATTTGTAGGTGGTGATCCATGAAGACTTCATTCAGTCTTGCTTTGATCGTTTGAAAGCCTCTTATGACACATTGTGTGTTTTGGATGGTGACAAAGACAGTATTAATTGTGCAAGACAGGAAGCTGTTCGAATGGTTAGAGTATTAACTGTTCTAAGAGAATACATAAATGAATGTGATAGTGATTATCATGAAGAAAGAACAATTTTGCCTATGTCAAGGTATGTGAATAACTGATCAACTGAGATTAATTTTTAGTCATTTGGTATTTTCTTAGCCATTTCTCTTTTTTTTAATGTACAAGGAAAAAAGAAATTTATCTTCTTGAAAAATGTGTCTTGCCCTTTAAAACCATAAGTATCTTATGGAAATGTTTGTTGCCTATTTTTGTGGTAGAACAGTTTATTAGGAAAGAAAACACCCCAAGAGAGGAAGTGGGTCAGACCTTATATGGCTTTTTTAAAAGTATGTGGGATTGTTTGTTTTGTTTAAACATATTTTCATTGTGTAGCAAGTTATTTTGTGTGTGTAGTCATGCACATGCCATGGTTTTGAGTGTGGAGATCATATGACATTTGGAGAGATCAGTTCTTTGCCATTTACTGTTTGGGTCCTTTGGGTCCCAGGTACCAAAATTGGGTTCTCAGGTTTGGTAGCAAGCTCCTTTACATGTTCATAGGCCCAAGTTTCAATATAATTGTGTGTTATATACACATGTATGTATGTAGGATGGACCCACCATTCTCACTTATGGAAGCAAGAGGTGGAATTTGGATGTCCTGTCATTCTCTACCTTATTATTCCTTTCAGACAAGGTTTCTCACTGAACCTGGCGCTAGACTGGCAACAAACATTAATCACCCTGTCTTTGCCACCCACATTTCTAGAGTTACAAGTGCTTCTAACTTATTAATGTAGGGAGCTGGGAAATGAGCTTGGATCTTCATGCTTCATGCTTGTACACCAAGCACTCTTAACCACTGAGCTATTCCTTCAGCCTCAGTTTTATAGTTGTTTACACTGTTAAACACTATAGCATGCCTCTTAGCCCAATGCTCCGGAGGCATAGGCAGAGGGGGACTGTTACAAATCTGGAGCTGACTTAGACTGGTCAATATAATGAGTTTCTAAACCAACCAAGACTCTATAGTGAGATTCTATTATAAAAAAAGAAAGAATATAGTGCATAGTTACTTCTTTTGAGTGATTGCCTGCATGTATGTATGTGTTCCATGTGTGTGCCTTAGAGGTCAGAAACAAGCAGTAGATCCCCTTAGACTGAAGTTACAGGCATTTGAGCCCTGTGAGATGAGCTGTCATGCAGATTCTAGGAACCTAACCTGGTTCTTCTGTACCTTGTGTCAAACAACAACAAAATAGCATACTCAGATTGAAAAGTAATTGGAATGATGTCTTAAAAACTCAGGTAACCAATATAGCCAAGAAATATTTTCAAATGCTCAAATAATACTTTTTAGGTTTTACCATTTAGTAATTCAAATGATATTTATGTAAAGTTGTCCTTGATGAATATAATTTGCTTTTTTGTATCATACCTTCAAGATAATATGCCAACATATTGTAGTTTTGCATTTTTTCGGGCAATTCTGAGTGGTAGTGCATGCCTTTAATCCCAGCACTCAGGCAAATCTCTCTTAAGTTGAGAGCAGTTTGATCTACATGACAAGTTCCTGGCCAGCCAGAGCTACACAGTGAGACCCTGTCTCAAAAATAAATAAAATTCCGGCAAAATGTGTGACAGCTTTTTTGTAATCTTATCTTGCACATTTGTAAATAGCAAGAATTAGTGAGTTAGACTTTTACAAGCATAAAAATTAACAAACTATTACTGTATCTGTGTCTTAATTTTGGGAGCTGGTTGGACAGAGTTGCTTTAGGTTGCTCATCCTGGGCTGAAATTTATAATCCTTTTTCTTCATCAGTGACTGAATTACTGAAGTAAGGCACCATTTCTGACATTTATATTAATTTCTTATAGGTCAGTATATCATTTTATGCACTCATGGGTAATAACAGTGGAATATAGTCATTGTGTTTTCGATATTGCAGCATTTATAGTTAAACAATTTTTATTTTTAGGGCACTGAAAAGTCTTAAGTTTACTTCCTTTTGTTTAATAAGAAAATACTTAATGCTAAATTTTTATCTTTTTTTCTTGGCAGCTAAATTTGGAAATCTGCTGAATATGATTTTTTTATTTCTTTTCCCCACCAGAGCTTTCCGTGGAAAACACCTCTCTTTTATAGTTCGATTTCCAAACCAGGGCAGACAAGTAGATGACTTGGAAGTTTGGTCTCATACAAATGATACAATTGGTTCAGTTCGACGATGTATTCTCAATCGCATTAAAGCTAATGTAGCTCATACAAAAATTGAACTCTTTGTGGGTGGTGAGCTGATTGATCCTGGAGATGACAGAAAGTTGATTGGACAATTAAATCTAAAAGATAAATCAGTAAGTATATATAGTTACCAGAAGAAAAAAATTTAATAGAACCTCAGACTGTATTTCATTGTTAAATATTTATGTTAGATGTTAACCTTATAACACTAACTCAAACATTAGGATACTTAACAATATATCAAAACAAGTAGTTACAAGAGTACTTTTTAACTGTACTTTTGAAAATAATAGCATCTAGTTTTGTTTTATGCATATGAGTGTTTTAAAAAACTTGTATGTCTTTGCACCATGTGTATGCCTGGTGCCCTTGAAGATCAGAAGAGAGGGCATTGGATCCCCTGGAATTGGAGTTACAGACAATTGTGAACTGCTATATAGGTCCCCTGCAAAAGTAGCCAGTGTTCTTAATCACTAAGCCAGCTCTCCAAGCCCAGCATCTGTAGTTTTTTGATTCATTTGTTGGTATATCAACAAATAAGTGTTCTTGTTTTATGTGAGTTTTCCCCCCATTTTTGATTCTAATATATATCATTTTCAGCTAATTACAGCCAAACTTACACAAATAAGCTCCAATATGCCTTCAAGTCCTGATAGCTCCTCTGATTCCTCAACTGGATCTCCTGGAAACCATGGTAATCATTATAGTGACGGCCCCAATCCAGAAGTGGAAAGCTGTTTGCCTGGAGTGGTGAGTAGATTCAGTTGTGCAAGGCATTATGCTAGAGTTGTTGAGAATAATCAAATACATAAAGTTTTTTTGTTGCTGTTGAGGAACTCTTTAATGAGACAAAATATCTACAGAATTATCCATTTAAATTTCAGTGAAGCCCTCTGCAAGGTAACCCTGTAGTTACTATTTTTGCTTGAGTTAAATTGGAACACTTCAATATATAAATTTAGAAAGCTACTACTATCTTACATACTTATCCTGTAAAATGGATCCTTTCAAAACTTCATATGTAGTGAAGTATCTGTAATCTTTCTCAGATTGTATCCAAAGAAACAGTGACATCTTGACCCTTTCTTTCACCCCTCCTCATAAGAACTTTAATGTCTTTAATAACAAGCCATTTCAGTATAAAAACAAACTAGTTAGGAATTTATTAGTGGCATGCCCAGAGTCATCTGAAGTTATATGCAGGTGAAAAGAAATACTTTAATAAAACAATAAAAAACTATTGCAGATGTTGCTCAAATGACGTGTTAGTTCTGCATCATGAAGAATTTATAAAGGTAAGAAGAGGAAGAACAACAGGAGCAATTTATGGAGATTTTAAATTTTAGGGAGACCTTTTTGAAGCCAAGGAATAATTTACAGGTAATTTTGTGTATTTTGTGTTCTAGATTATGTCACTTCATCCCAGATACATCTCTTTCCTTTGGCAAGTTGCAGACTTAGGGAGCAGCCTAAATATGCCACCTCTTAGAGATGGAGCAAGAGTGCTTATGAAACTTATGCCGCCAGGTAAGATGTTTTCAATGATGACATAATGCATGGTAACAATAAACTGTGTGTGTATATGTATGTGTATGTATGTATGTGTGTACGTATATATAAAATTTTTTTGGAGGTGCGGGTTTCCAGACAGGGTTTGTCTCTGTGTAACCTTGGCTGTCTTATAACTTGCTCTGTCGACCAAAATGGCCTCGAACACACAGAGACCTGCCTGCCTCTGCCTCCAAAGTGCTGGAATTAAAGGTGTATGCCACCACCGCCCAACAACAATTTCTTTTTGTAAATGAACCATGCATCAGTGGTTGTAGGCCTGAAGACCAGAATCTTCCTAAAACTTAATTTTATACACCCCAACACCTTTTTTGACACAGGGTTTCTCTGTGTAGCTTTGGAGCCTGTCCTGGAACTCTCTCCATATACCAGGCTGGCCTTGAACTCACAGGGATCCTCCTGTCTCTGCCTCTTGAGTGCTGGGATTAAAGGCATGCACCACCACTGCCCAACTTGAAAGTGTCTCAATTTTTAATGGCTAAAATAAAACCAAAAGATACTTCTTGAGGATCTTGTGCAATGGCTCAGTGAATGAAACTGTCCCTCCAGACCTAATGAACCCGTAGTTAGATACCAGAACCCACACGGTAGAAAATAACTGACTCCCTTTAGCTGTCCTCTGATCTCCACACATTTGCCATTCACTCACACATATACACATACAAACGGTAATAAAATTTTAAATACTTTTGATATCAGATTTTATGAAATTTTAATTTTCATATCCTTTATAAGTTTTGCTGGTGTACAGCCACACTCAATCATATTGTTTGCAATTTTTTGTCAATTAACAGCCAAGAACTGAGTAGCAGAGACCATGTGGTCCCAAACCCTAAAATATGTACCATGGCCATTTGTAGAACCCGATTGCCTAAGGCCAGTAAGATGGCTCAGCAGCTAAAGGTGCTTCAGTCTTAAAAACCTGAATTTGATCCCTGGAACCCACCCTCACAGTGGAAGAAGAGACTGGCCTCGAACTCAGATTTGGCTGTCTCTGCCTCCCGAGTGCACCACCACCTGGCCCACCTTGGATAATACTGACAGCTCTATAGTGTTGGCTTCCTCTTGTTTTCACATTGTTAGCTTAATGTATTATTTAATTCATCCATATAATGTTTGAAGTGATCTTGTGCTTCTCTTAACCATTGTTTTCTAAAGTAAATACCATGTTCTGACATATGCGCCTTGTTGTCTGGTTCCTATGGGACAGAGTAAATTTACATAATAGATTACCAGCTTAGACTTCTCAATTCAATTTAGTCCTGACCTGCCAATGACAGTTTTTGCTTTGTGTGTGCAGATTCAACCTCCACAACATAGTTTAAAAACACAAACCCACAGCAAAAAGCCTTGAGCTTGTGATTTGAACTTCCTGCCACCAGATGGAGAAAGTGAGCTGTTGCCAGTAAGGTTAGGCAAAAACAAAACAAACCGTCAAGGTTGCCTTTTTTTTTTTTTTATAAAATCAATATCTAGTGCCTAAATTTGAACCATTAAGATGGCTTAGTGGGTAATGGTACTTACTACACAAGCCTGATGACCTGAATTCCATCCCTAGAACACACATAAAAATGGAAGCAAGTAAACTAGCTCAAAAGTTTTATTCAGACTTCTTCTACACATGAACAATGTCATTCTGCACTCACATAGCTTGCATGATTGAACTTTTTAAAATCAAACTATAATGTCTAAATTTGAAACCATCAGCATTTGGTTAAAGTATGTATTGTTTTATACATATATATAAATATTATAACAAAGCAGAATGAGATGCTTTTTAAGAGCTACTTCCTTCGAGGAGTTTAATGTAAAGAGTATGTAAATATGCCAAAGTCTGTTGTAAGGTCTTCATTCTCTCTTTGTTTTATTGTTTTTTGTTTTTGAGACACGATCTTACTATGTAGGTTTTGCTGGCCTGTAATTCACAGAGATCCACCTGCCTGTGCCGCCTCATTGCTTGGATTAAAAGCTACTAAACCCTGATTGGTTGGATTTACTTTTTTAAAAAAAATAATGCATTGCTTTAGGTATATAATTGCTTATATTTAGGTATCCTTTAAAGACTCTAGGAGAAAAAATTTAACCTAAGGTAGAAGCTTACACACTGCCCACACGTGTAGTCAGAAGCCTGCTTACTATTCTGAATTACTCAAAAAAAGCATAAGTTTTCCTTTCTTTTCTAAACATGCTTTCCTTAACACTTGGGCTTTCTTAAATCTTTCTCTAAAGCTTCCCTCCCTGCATGTAGCTTGTTGTTACCACATGTCTGACCTCCATGACAGCTTAAATTGCATGAACTTTTTTTTCTTCATTTGCCTCCTTCAGATAGCTGCTGAGGTTTTACAGCTTGCCTGTCCTGAGGTTATTCTTTTAAGGTCTGATAAAATTGTCCTTCATCTTCTAAAAAAAAAAAAAAAAAAAGTAAATGACTCTTGATGACAAGATTATGGGCAGATTAATTTTTTCCATCCATATTTTTATAATTAAAAAGTTTGTGTTGCCGGGGGGGGGGTGGTGGCGCACACCTTTAATCCCAGCACTTGGGAGGCAGAGGCAGGCGGATCTTTGTGAGTTCAAGACCAGCCTGGTCTATAAGAGCTAGTTCCAGGATAGACTCCCAAGCTACAGAGAAACCCTGTCTTGAAAAACCAAAAAAAAAAAAAAAAAGTTTGTGTACAATCAGGAACCTAAAATTATTTAGGTGTGTGTATGTGCGCACCACAAAGTAATCCTTTGGTTCAGATTATTCAGATAGATAAACTGTAAGCCAACAGCATTAAATGATTTGTTTAGAATTCATTGCTTCCTTTTGAACTTTTTGTGACATGGTTTTGCTGAATATTTCTGACTGACCTTGAACTTACTATGTAGACTGCTATCCTAGAACTCTTTGGCTGCCTCTACCTCCTGAGTATTGGGACTTAAGGCATGCACCACCACACTTGGCCTTAAACTTTAATGATTTATTTATTTATTATGTATGCAGTATTCTGTCTACGTGTATGCCTGCAGGCTAGAAGAGGGCACCAGATCTCATTGCAGGTGGTTGTGAGCCACCATGTGGTTGCTAGGAATTAAACTCGGGACCTCTGGAAGAACAGGCCAGTGAGCCATCTCTCCAGCC